>JAWPHD010002373.1:127500-260553 GCA_037043455.1 Cyrtodaria siliqua | reverse complement strand
GGTGAGAGGCGGGAGTGGGTTGTGGGTTGTGTGGGGGGAGGAGGCATATATGTGTAAGAATTGACAACAACAACAAAGAAATATGTAAAAAAAATAAATAAAAAAAAATGTTTCAAGTCGGGAGGGGGAGGGGGAGGGGGGGGGGGGGTGACGGGGTGAGAGGCAGGGTGGGGGTTGCAACATATATGTGTAAGAATTGACTAAAACAACACAGAAATATGTAAAAAAAATAAAAAAAAATATTAGATTTTCAAGTTGGGGTGGGGCGGGGGATGGAGGAGCGGGGTGAGAGGCGGGAGTGGGTTGGGAGTGGGGGAGGGGGCAACATATATGTGTCAGAATTGACTAAAGCAACACAGAAATATGTAAAAAAATAGTTTCAAGTGGGGGTGGGGTGGGGGGTGGAGCGCGGGGGTGAGAGGCGGGAGTGGTTGTGGGGGGGGGGGGAGGCATATATGTGTAAGAATTGAAAAAAAAACAACAACAAAAAGTTTCAAGTCGGGAGGGTGAGGGGGGGGGGGGGACGGGTGAGAGGCAGGGGGGGGGGGGGGGGATTGCAACATATATGTGTAAGAATCGACTAAAACAACACAGAAATATGTAAAAAAAAAAAAATAATAATAATTAGATTAGATTAGGGGGGGGGGGGGAGTGAAAGGCGGGAGTGGGTTGGGGGAGGGGGAGGGGGTGCAGAGGGGGAGAGGGGGCAACATATATGTGTAAGAATTGACTAAAACAACAAAGAAATATGTAAAAAAATAAATTTTAAAAAAAAGTTTCAAGTGTGGGGGGAAGGGGGGGAGAGGCGGCGGGCTGGGGGGTGGGGGCGGATAAGGTTGCAACATATATGTGTAAGAATTGACTAAAACAACACAGAAATATGTAAAAATAAAATAAAAAAATATTGGGTTGGGAGTGGTGGAGGGGGCAACATATATGTGTCAGAATTGACTAAAGCACCACAGAAATATGTAAAAAAATAGTTTCATGTGGGGGTGGGGTGGGGGATGGAGCGGGGTGAGAGGCGGAGTGGGTTGTGGGTTGTGTGGGGGGAGAGGCATATATGTGTAAGAATTGACAACAACAACAAAGAAATATGTAAAAAAAAAACAAAAAAAAAATGTTTCAAGTCGGGAGGGGGAGGGGGGGGGGGGGTGACGGGGTGAGAGGCAGGGTGGGGGTTGCAACATATATGTGTAAGAATTGACTAAAACAACACAGAAATATGTAAAAAAAAAAAAAAAAAATATTAGATTTTCAAGTTGGGGTGGGGCGGGGGATGGAGGAGCGGGGGTGAGAGGCGGGAGTGGGTTGGGAGTGGGGGAGGGGCAACATATATGTGTCAGAATTGACTAAAGCAACACAGAAATATGTAAAAAAATAGTTTCAAGTGGGGGTGGGGTGGGGGGTGGAGCGCGGGGGTGAGAGGCGGGAGTGGGTTGTGGGTTGTGTGGGGGAGGAGGCATATATGTGTAAGAATTGAAAAAATTTGAAAAAAAAAAAAAAAAAAGTTTCAAGTCGGGAGGGGGAGGGGGGACGGGGTGAGAGGCAGGGGTGGGGGGGGGGGGTTGCAACATATATGTGTAAGAATTGACTAAAACAACACAGAAATATGTAAAAAAAATAAAAAATAATAATTAGATTTTCAAGTGGGGGTGGGGTGTGGGGGTGGAGCGGGGGTGAAGCGGGGGTGAGAGGCGGGAGTGGGTTTCGGGTGGGTGGGTGGGGGGGGGGGGGGGAGGGCAACATATATGTGTAAGAATTGACTAAAACAATAAAGAAATATGTAAAAAAAAAAAAAAAAGTTTCAAGTCGGGGGGATGGGGAGGGGGAGGGGAGGGTGTGAGAGGCAGGGGGGGGGGGGGGGGGTTGCAACATATATGTGTAAGAATTGACTAAAACAACACAAAAATATGTAAAAAATTACAAAATATAAAAAATAAAAAAGGTATGGAGGGGAGTGGGGGTATTGGGGGGGGGGGGGGGGGGGGGGGGGGGAGGGAGCCCATGCCCCAATATGGGTGAAGTAATAAGATGCATAATGCTATGACGAATCCCAAACCAAAATTGTAGATATATAAATGCTTACATGCAAACCTAGATCTGCCTTTATTGCACATTTTATGGGCCATCACAATTTGGGTTCCATGGGAGCCCAGAACTTGCAGAAGACAAAATTACTTATCCAACCCTTTACAACATACTATAAGGAAACCAATTCCAAAATTAAGTTCAGCTAGGACAAGAAATGTAAGAGATATAGACCTGTAAACACAGCTTACACGCAAAATTTGATGTGAAACAGACATATTTTAAGGGCTATCATAATTTGGGTTCCATGGGAGCCCATGGGTTACAGGAACCAAAATTGTTTATGCAGCCCTCAAGATAATGCTATAAGGAAGCCCATGCCCAAATTTGGTTGTGCTAGGATAAGAAATGTAAGAGATATAGACTTGTAAACACAGCTTACACGCAAACCTTGATGTGGGACGCCGACGCCAACGCCGACGCCGACGCCGACCCCGTGGTGATTACATAAGCTCTCTTATTCTTCGAATAGTCGAGCTAAAAATACAGACTCTTGTCACCATTGTTTAGACCATTTAGTATTTTCATTAAATGTATTTCAATATACCTACTAACATTCATAGAAATAAAATAAATATATTTAAAAATGTAAGGCTAAACTGAGGCATATAAAACAAGTTCAACTAACAGAAGTTCCAACTAGAAAGATCGCGGCGCTGCATTGTGAGAAAAAATTCAGAAATGCTACATACACCACGAATATCATGCACAGAGACTGTCAGAGTGAGTAATAAAAGCCACTTCATTCTAAAATTGTACCAATTTCAAAGACAGCCGATCAAAACATCGGTTCACACTTGCCATTGTTCTAGTTTACGCTACTGTGTGTACAACTAATTAGTCTTATCAGTGATCGTAAAGTTCAAAAACACCGACGGCATCTGTACCTTTTTAATTCGTAAGCAAACTTTGTGTTTTGAAAAGCCATTTTAGCCGCTAGAGGGCGCCACGTTATATTTATAGAGGATATTTGTTGTTTTGGAATGAATAACATATTTTATTTCATCGAGAAGTGAGAAAACTTTATATTTTCACGAATGCGAAGCATGAGTGAAAATATAAAAGTTTTCTAACTTCGAGATGAAATAAAATATGTTATTCACGACAAAACAACAAATTTTCTTTTTATTTTATGATTTTACAAACAATTATTTAAGCAATTTCAGTAGCTAAACTGTTTTACACACTTGGCTACGCGCCCTGTTCACAATGACGTAACGAAACGTTACATGACGTCACTTTTTTGAAACCGTTAACATCATAGAAAGAAAGTAATTAAATAAACAGTGGATTTAAAGTATTACAGTTGGAATATCTTGTGTCGTGTTACTGTGCATTTGTGTTGGTTGTACATTAAACAGTAGTCCCGGCAGCTACTGTGGAATAAAACTCTATATTCCACAGTGTGGAATAACACTTTTATTTCACTGATAAAATACTGTATTTCATTGCTTATCATAAAATAAAATGTTTTACACGGCTCGATAACGCAGTTAAATATGTGGATAATATTGAGCGCGGGGTCACAAACCAGTTGATTGACAGCAAGACGGGGAACAGTGGGCGGAGTCTAGCGCACATCGACAATTTGACAGCGGTCGTCAATAAACTCTGCGATAATTAGTTTATCTGTCCAGATAATTGATTGTCGCTAATTAGCTAACAACACCCAGTGGGGTAGTGGCTTATAGACAGTGAAAGACTTTGTGTATTAGAATTCGGGATTTTCCGAGATTGTAGACAAAATCTGTCGGAAATTTGGATTCGCCAGACGGCCGATATCTTGCGAATTTGATTGTATTTCTTACGATTTTCATTCGCCAGTTCGGGTTTCTTTTCGCCTATGGCGATTTGGCGAATGGTTAACGCGAGCCTAGCATCGTAAAATAATGGATACTCCGCAATCCTGCCAAATTTCATAAGACAGCCCTCAAGGAAAGTAAACTTATTGAGATTTTTTTGATTTAAATTAACAGCAACCTAGAACTTTGACCAACCGACCTGAATAACAATCCAATTCTTCCTTTCAATGAGTTTCACATTTTGATGAAGTTTTGATAAACTCCATTTAGGCTGTTGTGAGTGCCACCTTGTGAAATGCGTCTAGCAAAGAGAAGGAAGGCTTGGATTATTGTTTATATCTCTGGTAACGGACAACAATAAGAGGTCAATGACCCTGAAGCTCTATTGATAGGAGTTGATAGATTAGCATTCATGTGAATTTTTATGAAAATCGGTCAAGTAGTTTCAGGAGTAGTCGCTACAAATGTTTACTATATAACTCTACGTAAGCAAAGATGGTCGCAGGCTGCCATGTTTAATATCGAAGCAAAATAATTTTCAACAAGGACCAACATCATGTCATGCTGGTCATTTTAGAAAAAGTTCCATATGTGATTAAATATCACTTATAGTTTTTAAGAAGTAGTCGTTACAGATTTCTTTATGGTTTAAATTATTTTTAGCTATGGCGACCATCTTGAAAATCCGGCTAACCTGAAATTTTGGTAGGATCGACTAGACATCAAGAGCAACATATTTAGCCAATCAATATCAGTTATAGTTTTCAAGAAGTAGTCGCTTCAAATGTTTTTTGTTTTTTTCTATTTTTATTCGTGGTGGCCATCTTGAACTTGCAGCCGACCTGAAATTATACTAGGATCAACTAGACATCAAGTGCAACATTCTTGTGAAGTTTCATGAAAATCCGTCAAGTAGTTTCAGAGTAGTCGCTACAAGTTTTTATTATGTTACTCTATGTAAACAAAGATGGCTGTTGGCGGCCATGTTTGATGTCGAATCAAAATAATTTTCGACAAGGATCAACATCATTTCATGCTGATCATTTTAGAAAAAGTGCCATATCAATATCAGTTATAGTTTTCAAGAAGTAGTCGCTCCAAATGTTTTTTTTAATCTATTTTTATTCGTGGTGGCCATCTTGAACTTCCAGCCGACCTAAAATGTTGCTAGGATCAACTAGACATCAAGAGCAACATTCCTGTGAAGGTTCATGAAAATCCGTCCAGTAGTTTCAGAGGAGTAGTCGCTACAGGTTTTTACTATATGACTATGTAAACAAAGGTGGACGCTGGGTGCTATGTCATGCCGACAAGGACCAAAAACATGTCATCACGTCAAACTGATTATTTTAGAAAAAGGCCCATATCAATATCACTTACGGTTTTCAAGAAGTAGTCGCTACAAACTTTTTTTTAAAATCTGTTTTTAGCTTTGGTGGCCATCTTGGATGTTACATCAATGTGAATTTTTGCTAGGATGAACTAGGCATCATGGGCTACATTCCTGTAAAGTTTCAGAGGAGTAGTCGCTACAAAACAGTTAAGGGCGGACAACGCACCACAGTAAGTCTGCTGATCTTTGATTTGACAGTAGAGCTAAAAACAAACAAAAACTTGTGATTTAACAAGCATTTAACATTTTAAAATCAAATACGGATCTGTTTCACAATTTACTAGAATATGTAAACGCAAGAGTTAGCAAGCTTGTATACCTTTTTAAAAGAGCATACATTTTAAATCAGTTTAATGCAAAAGTGAAGGTAACATATTATACAATAAGTCTATATCATCTCAGTATGTAGGAAATAAATCGCCGGTTGTTTACAAAGGCAGATGAGGTATTTTCAAAGTTTTCCAACACTAGTAATTGCCCTCGAGTGGGACTGTAAAGGTAACTTATGAAATGAATTCATACAAACCTAGAAGGATATTCCACAGAACACTTGTGTCACTTGCCGTTGCTTATTTCAGCATGTACAAGCAAACTATAAAAAGAGGCATAACTCTGCCAAAATGAAAGTCAGTAAGTTATAGGTCATGTTTAACACATTTCTTGAGGTAAGATGTGTGTGAACTTTTATGAACATAGGCCAAATGCTTTTCAAGTTATTATGGCCAAGGTTAGGTACCGAAGACACAGCTAAGTCAAAATAGAATAGGTTTTCTTCCAAAGATTAAGCTATAAAGTAGGTTTAAAACATCTACTGCATAATTCTATTTCACGAGAAAGTGATGTAGATGTAACAAAGTTATCTGCTCGTTGCTTGGATGGTGAAGGTCACATCCACATTTGCTTTGTCACGTTGCAATGTACCATTCAAGATACAACTATAAGCAAAGTTTGAAAGTTCTTAGTGCATATAGTTTGTGAAAAAGTGACCTAAACGCCAAAGTTGAAGGTAAAAATTATAAGGTTATCTACCCTTGCTTGGAGGGTCAAGGTCACTTCCACATTTGCTTTTTCACGTTTTGATGTACCACTCAAGATACAAGTATAAGCAAAGTTTTAAAGGTCTAGTGCATAAAGTTTGTGAAAAAGTGACCTAAACGCAAAAGTTGACCCTAAAAATTATCAAGTTATTTGCCCTTTGCTTGGGGGGTCAAGGTCATTTCCACATTTGCTTTGTCACGTTGCGATGTACCGCCCATGATACAATATGTCTCTTGTTTTCTTCGAAAAGGCGAGACAAAAATGAGAAAGTTATAGGCAACGTTAAATTTTTCATGAAGAAAAAAAACGAGTATTTAAGCCATATAATGACCTTCAGTGTGATCTTGACTATGTTTTAGCATGGTCATGTCGAAGTTGTCATGATGAGTATATATTGAATGTTTGATGCAGAAATATCAAGAAATGGGAAAGTTATAACCAATGTTAAGTTTTCGTGACGGACTGACGACAAAGTGATCCCTATGTATCGCACTTTTCTACTAGCCCATCGGGCATATGACTTATAAATATTTACTAGCCGAACACATATCTACAGACCGGAATTTTTTAAGTGTAATTTGAGTGTTATTTTTAGACAAAATTGATACGTATATTGTCACAGAAAGTTACATGTTCTCTAGAATAATATCATAAATAATTAAATAAAATAAAGAACTTTATTATTTTGACACTTTATTCTCAGTCACTGGGTATAAAAATTACGCGTTCGGTTTAATAAGTGTTGTTTTTTTGAGTCACTAACGTCTGCATTATTTTTTTCAGCAGGGTTACGCTCTTTCGAAATAATGAAGAAAGCTCATCGTACATGGAGGTTACAAAATAGACCGGAAATGCGGTATTGATTCATACTAAATATTGCTCATTCGTCCCCAACGTCGTTTGTAAATAGCAAATAAAATTGAAATCCAGTCTGTTCTGAAACCGAGAGTTGTTTCCGGCGATGTATATGTATAAACAAAATAAAAATCGACTATAAATTTAGTATACAAGCTGTCGTTAAGTTTTGTATCTGATTTCATTCCGATTTATTTTGGCATTTTCTTCTTGTTTTTAACATGCCCGCTTGTAAAATTTACATGCCCGACATTATTTTTACTAACTGCGGGCTCCAAAGAATGCATAATCAAATACACCAAAATAAACTTAGAACTACTCAAAACTGAAAACATCAGACATGTGCGTCATAATTATTATAAATGTCATCCATGCCTAACAGCACCTTTTTAAGAGAACACTGAAATAGCCCATTTAACAGCTTTTTTGCAATTTATTTTCTTTTGGTCTGTTTTTTTTCCATAGCATGAAAAAGGTCTGAAATGTGTGATCAGAAGTCATTTCCACTCTGAAAGGTTGCCTCCTAAAACTCAATTTATATAAAGCCGCTATATTATGCTATTTTTTTTTATTTTAACGCGACACGACATAATGACGTCATGTGACATGACGTCACGCCACATGCTATTCTATGTTTAACGTCATCTTACTATGACATCAAAATACCATAGCAACCAGTACTTAAACGGGACATTAGTGATAGCAAACTGTCAATATAAGGAAACAGTGCTAAGGCAAACTCAAGAATTACATCAATGGTTAGTTTTTAAATGGCATAAAGCCCAACTCAAACTTAGAAAATCCTACTAAAATTGCATATACCGACCGCAAGTCACATGGATTCTTGAGATATCGCAAGTTACATAGTTGCGATACATCTTGAGAAATTGTAAAATATATCTCAATTTATTTTGAGATATCAATGACACAAGACTCATTGAGATATCTGAAGATAATTATCTCAAAACAACTTAAGATATCTCAACAGTTATCTCAAGATAAATTGATATATACATTGAGATTTATGGGGATTAATTGAGATATCTGAATACAAATATCTCAATGTAAATTGAGATATCTCAAGATAAAATGTGATATCTCAACATGGAGCATCTCAAGATAAATTAGACATATATTGAGATATCTCAAGATATGGTGCATCGTGGAGTATTACAATATACATATTTTACTGAGTTGTTCATAATCTGGGTTTCGTAGCAATGCGTGTTTGCCTTATCGACAAATTACATTCTAACCGAAGCAGGGGTGTAAACATTTGGAAAAATCCACTCGCGCTGCAGGACAAGTGGAACCAAAAAGCTACTCGCCCTTACCAATTTACCTCTCGCCCTGCAGCATATAACCTGAACATTATTTTCACCACTATACAACAAGTACATTTGTGTACTCACAGACACTGTAGTAGCTGACAGGCAGTATGTGGATATTTTATTGTTATTCAAATAAAGAAAGTGCCATATTATCTAACAACACATTTAATATTATGGTCTGCAATTATCCTCGTACACTGTCATTAAGATTTATTCCCTTCCACGCAGACATTCGTCGGGGAGTGGGCAAAAAAAATAAGCGCGGAAAATTAACTTCTACAACAACAACAAACAAGAGGTCAATGACCTTGAAGCTCTACTGATTGATTTTGATTTCAGGAAGTAGTCGCTACAAACTTATTTTAAGCCGTGGCGGCCATCTTGAATTTCCGGCCAACCTGAAATTTTGCTAAGATCAATTAGACATCAAGAGCAACATTCCTGTGAAGTTTCATGAAAATCCGTCAAGTAGTTTCAGAGGAATAGTCGCTACAAGTTTTCATTATATAACTCTATGTAAACAAAGATGGCCACTGACAGCCATGTTTAACATCGAATAAAAACAATTTTTGACAAGGACCAACATCATGTCATGCTGATCATTTTCGAAAAAATGTCCCATATCAATATCACAGTTTTCAAGAAGTAGTGGCTACAAACTTGTATTTTGAAAATCTATTTTTAGCCATGGCGGCCATCATGAATTTCCGGCCGACCAGAAATTTTGCTAGGATCAGTAAGACGTCAAGAGCAACATTCCTGTGAAGTTTCATGAAAATCAGTCACGTAGTTTCAGAGGAGTAGTCGCTACAAGTTTTCATTATATAACTCTATGTAAACAAAGATGGCCACTGGCAGCCATGTTTAACGTTAAATCAAAATAATGTTCGACTCGGATAACCATCATGTCATGCTGATCACTTTAGAAAAAGTCCCATATCAATCACTTTTAGTTTTCAAGAAGTAGTCGCTACAAACTTATTTTTTAAAAATCTATTTTTAGCTGTGGCGGCCATCTTGAATTTCTGGCTGATCTGAAGTTTAGCTAGGATCAATTAGACATTAAGAGCAACATTCCCGTAAAGTTTCATGAAAATCCGCCAAGTAGTTTCAGAGGAGTAGTCGCTACAAGTTTTTACTATATAACTCTATGTAAACAAAGATGGTCGCTGGCAGCCATGTTTAATGTTGAATCAAAACGATTTTCGACAAGGACCAACATCATGTCATGCTGATCATTGTAGGAAATGTCCCATATCAATATCACTTATAGTTTTCAAGAAGTAGTCGCTACAAACTTGTATTTTGAAAATTTATTTTTAGTTGTGGCGGCCATCTTGAATTTCCAGCCGACCTGAAATTTTGCTAGGATCAATTAGACATCAAGAGCAACATTCCTTTCAAGTTTTCATTATATAACTCTACGTAAACAAAGATGGTCGCTGGCAGCCATGTTTAACGTTGAATCAAAACGATTTTCGACAAGGACCAACATCTTGTCATGCTGATCATTGTAGGAAATGTCCCATATCAATATCACTTATAGTTTTCAAGAAGTAGTCGCTACAAACTTGTATTTTGAAAATTTATTTTTAGTTGTGGCGGCCATCTTGAATTTCCGGCCAACCTGAAATTTTGCTAGGATCAATTAGACATCAAGAGCAACATTCCTTTCAAGTTTTCATTATATAACTCTATGTAAACAAAAATGGTCGCTGGCAGCCATGTTTAACGTTGAATCAAAACGATTTTCGACAAGGACTAACATCATGTCATACTGATCATTTTAGAAAAAGTCCCATATCAATATCACTTAGAGTTTTCAAGAAGTAGTCGCTACAAACTTGTTTTTTAAAAACCTATTTTTATATTTGGTGGCCATCTTGGATTTCACATCAACATGAATTTTTGCTAGGATCTGAACTAGACTTCATGGGCAACATTTCTGTAAAGTTTCATGAAAATCCATTCAGTAGTTTCAGAGGAGTAGTCGCTACAAAGAAAGTTTACGCACAGATGGACGGACAGACGCCGCACCACCGCATAAGCTCTGCTGATCTCTGATCAGTCAAGCTAAAAAAACAATATTCTGCTGAACTTCTCTTCAGTATTTTGTCTCCATTGGACCAATAATAGACGCCATAACTAATTAATAGCGGTTGGGAATTACGCTTGTTGTTCAGCCATACCCTTTCAGATTCGCCGAATGCGCTTGCAGGGTCGTGGACGCAGACTTTCCGAACAGCGACCTGATGTCTGTTCGTTTACCCGCCATGTTTACGGTGTCGATATAAAACAAGAGGCCCAAGAGGGCCTGTGGATGCTCTACTGGCTAAAGATAAAGTTTATGCACAAGGGGCCATAACTCTTTCAAATATCGTTCAACCATAACATGGTGATGATATAGGCAACTAGGCTTGGTACTGATTGTCCTTGACAAGTTGCGTTGAAATCCAGGTTCAGGAGAACTAGTCTGTACAAAGTTAGTGTATTAAAACTTTTAAGGGGCCATAACTCTGCCAAAATTCATTCAACCAGAACACGGCAATGATAGGTGCAACTAGGCTTATTACTGATCATCCCCATCAAGATTCATTGAAATCCAGCAAGGAGTTCAGAACAGACTAATCTGGACGTTTCTCTATTAAAACCTTTAAAGGGCCATAACTCTGACAAAAATCATTCAATTCGAATATGGCGATGATATGCACAACTAGGCTTGATACTGATCATCCTTGTCAAGTTTCGTTTAAATCCAGCCAGGGGTTCAGGAAAATTAGCCTGGAAAATGTTTCAACTTTGTGTATCAAAAACCTTTAAAGGGCCATAACTCCACCAAAAATCTGTTAATCGGAATGGGACGATGATATGCACAACTAAGCTTGTTGCTGATCATCCCTGTAAAGTTTCATTGAAATGTGGGGAGACGTTCAGGAGAATAGTCCAGACAAAGTTTGTGTATTTAAACCTTTAAAGGGCCATAACTCCGCCAAAAGCATTCAACTGGAACACAGTGACGATGTGTACAACCAGGCTTGGTACTGATCATCCCTGACAAAATTCAATGAAATTTGGCCAAATGAAGGCCCTTTTTTCTTAATGAGGCCAAAATATAGCATATTTCAGTAAATAAAATCAAGGGCCATAACTCCAGTGTAAATGGTCCAATCTGGCTGGTTTTCAAACTTGTCGGAGCTATTATTGATAGTAACAATCTGGTAAAGTTTGGTAAAGATCGGATGAAAAATGAAGACCCTATCATATTAACAAGGCAACATATAGCTTTTTTAACTAAATCAAGGGCCATAACTCCGCTGTTACCGGTCCGATCTGGCTGGTTTTCGAACTTGTCGGAGCTTTCATTTATTTAACAATCTGGTAAAGTTTGGTAAAGATCTGACAAAAAATGAAGGTCCTATCGTCTTAACGAGGCAAAATATAGCATTTTTAACTAAATCAAGGGCCATAACTCCGCTGTTGCTGGTCCGATCTGGCTGGTTTTCGAACTTGTCCAAACTTTCATTGATATTAACAATCTGGTAATTTTTGGTAAAGATCGGATGAAAAATGAAGACCCTATCTTCTTAACGAGGCAAAATATAGCCTTTTTTAACTAAATCAAGGGCCATAACTCCACTGTTACTAGTCCGATCTGACTGGTTTTCGAACTTATTCGAGCTTTCATTGATATTAACAATTTGGTAAAGTTTGGTAAGATCGGATGAACAATGAAGCCCCTATCGTCTTAACGAGGCAAAATATAGCACTTTGAACTAAATCAAGGGCCATAACTCCGATGTTACTAGTCCAATATGAATGGTTTCAAACTTGTCCGAGCTTTCATTGATATTAACAATCTAATAAAATTTGGTAAAGATCGGATGAACAATGAAGCCCCTATCGTCTTGAGGCAAAATATAGCATTTTTAATTAAATCAAGGGCCATAACTCCGCTGTTACTGATCCGATATGGCTGGTTTTCGAACTTGTTCGAGCTTTCAACGACATTAACAATGTGGTAAAGTTTGGTAAAGATCGGATGAACAATGAAGGCCCTATTGTCTTAACGAGGCAAAATATAGCATTTTGAACTAAATCAAGGGCCATAACTCCGCCGATACTGGTCCGATGTGGCTGGTTTTCGAATTGTCCGAGCTTTTATTGATATTAACAATCTGATAAAGCTTGGTAAAGATCGGATGAACAATGAAGCCCCTATCGTCTTAACGAGGCAAAATATAGCACTTTTAACTAAATCAAGGGCAATAACTCCGCTGTTATTCGTCCGATCTAGCTGGTTTTTAAACTTGTCCAAGCTTTCATTGATATCAACAATCTGTGCAAGTTTGTTAAAGATCAAATAATAAATGAAGGTGCTAGAGTGTTCACAAGGCTTAATATGGCATTTTTCAGCAAAACAAGGGCCATAACTCTAGTGTTACTGACCCGGTTCAGCTGATTTTTGAACTTGTCTAAGCTATAATTAGTATTAACAATCTGTGCAAGTTTGGTAACGATCAAATAATAAATGAAGGTGCTAGAGCGTTCACAAGGCAGAAAATAGCAATTTTCAGAAAAAACAAGGTCAATAACTCCGGTGTGACTGATCCGATTTGGCTAGTTTTCGAACTTGTCCGAGCTTTCATTGATATTACCAATCTGTGCAAGTTTGATAAAGATCAAATAATAAATGAAGGTGCTAGAGTGTTCACAAGGCAGAAAATAGCATTTTTAAGAAAAAACAAGGGCCACAACTCTGGTGTAACTGACTCAATTCAGCTGATTTTCGAACTTGTCCGAGCTTTCATTGATATTAACAATCTGTGCAAGTTTGGTAAAGATCAAATAATAAATGAAGATGATAGAGTGTTCACAAGGCTTAATATGGCATTTTTCAGCAAAACAAGGGCCATAACTCCGGTGAAATTATTCCGATCAGGCTGGTTTTCGAACTTGTCCGAGCTTTCATTGATATTAACAACCTGTTAAAGTTTAGTAAAGATCGGATGAAAAATGAAGGCCCTTGAGTTGTCACAAGACAAAAGTTAACAACGGACGACGGACGGACGACGGACAACTCGCCATCCCATAAGCTCTGCTGGCCTTCGGCCAGTAGAGCTAAAAAAACACAGTCTGACTGCTTAGCGATATATGGCATCACACACCAATTGATTTTAGCGTGAATTGAATCACAGGGATCACTCTAGCCCGTGATTCCGCGATATTCTCGCATTAAATTCTCAAAAATCGCATGAAAAAGACAAATGGAACAAATTGTTGCACCGAATTCGGAGAAATCCATTTTCACCATTTCAGTTTGCAATGAAAACATATTTATTTACATTTCAGTTAAAATCTCAAGTAAATTTGCTCAGATCCATTTATTCGCGATAAAAACATATAAAATGAGAAAATATCACGTTATTCGAAAATCACATGAAAAAAATCAAAACGAGATTATGTCGGTAAACTTCCGGTTCGCCTTTGCTTTGCGAAAGCAGGGTTGTCAAAGAAAATCGATTGATTATGAATAAACATGGCCATTTTTATAATAATTCATCAACTTCTAGTCATATCTGAACATTATCCCCCAATCTGTAATGATTTGACGCGATGAACTATGTACTGGAGCGGGGCAAGCAATTATAAAACTATGTTAGCATAAAAGGTTGACGTAAATTCGGACACGCTTTATGTCAGATGCTTTAACAACTTCTACTTTCACTATTGGGAATGAGGCAGAATGCAGGAAATCACATCTAAATTTAAAAATGTTCTGGGGGACATGCCCCCAAACCCGCCTAGCAGCCTCCAGCGATACATGCGGTCGACGAACAACCACTGGTCGTTCGGCTTCGCATCTGAAATGCATCATGATATGGTGAAAGACAAATTAAAATCAAGCAAATGGGACATTTTGTCTCATTGAAATTCACTCCTAGGGTGATCCCTGGAATCACAGTCTATATGACGCGTGGGTTACCTGGTAACAAACAAACACCTGACGCCAAATGTTACTCGTCCGCAGGCAGCTTGCACTCGCCAATGCGAGCGGGCGAGTGGAATTTTACACCCCTGCGAAGTAGTTCTCTGCGCAAACTAAACAGAATGGTAACAACCTTTGAAAATATGTTGAAATATAGACAAAAAATACTTCATTTGTTTAGTAAAAAAAGTTGGACCCTTAAGGGGGCACTACACAGTTTAATGTACAGTTCTCAATAATCAAACCCATGACAAGCCCTTAGCCTGAATTCGTGAGCAAAAATAAATCACAGCATCATTGTATCATACATTTCTTAGAAGACAATACCCATGTTTCCATACCAAATAAAAGTCTCAAAAAGCATTTTCTGTACAACTTTAAATCCATTTCTTTCAGATTACCAACCCCTCAAAACATGCTTAAAAAGCAATTTTAGCAATATTTCAAATGTCAATAAATAAAACAAGAGGTCAATGACCTTGAAGCTCTACTGATACATTTTTGATAGCTAGGTCAACATTCCTGTGAAGTTTCATGAAAATCCATCAAGTAGTTTCATAGTAGTCGCTACAAGTTTTCATTATATAACTCTATTTAAACAAAGATGGCCGCTGGCGTCCATGTTTAATGTCAAATCAAAATAATTTTTGACGAGGATCAACATCATGGCATACTGATCATTTCAGAAAAAGTCCCATGTCAATATCACTTATAGTTTTCCAAAAGTAGTCGCTACAAACTTGAATTTTGAAAATCTATTTTTAGCCATGGTGGCCATCTTGAATTTCCGGCCGACCTGAAATTTTGCTAGGATCAATTAGACATCAAGAGCAACATTCCTGTAGTTTCATGAAAATCCGTTGAGTAGTTACACAGGAGTAGTCTTTTCAAATTTTTACTAGATAACTCTATGTAAACAAAGATGGTCGCTGACAGCCATGTTTAACATCGAATCAGAATGATTTTCGACAAGGAGCAACATCATGAAATGCTGATCATTTTAGAAAAAGTCCCATATCAATATCACTTATAGTTTTCAAGAAGTAGTCGCCATAAACTTGTTTTTTGAAAATCTATTTTTTGCCGTGGCGGCCATTTTGAATTTCCGGCCGACCTGAAGTTTTGCTAGGGGGGCACTCCACAGTTTTATGTACATTTCTCAATCATCAAACCCATGACAAGCTCTTAGCCTGAATCCTTGAGCAAAAATAAATCACATCATCATTGTGTCATACATTTCTTAGAAGACAATACAATTACCCATGTTTCCATACCAAATAAAAGTATCAAAAAGCATTTTCTGTACAACTTTAGTCCCATTTCTTTAAGATTACCCCACCCCTTAAAAATGCAATTTTAGCAATATTTCAAATGTCAATAAATAAAAATAAAAAAAATTCCTACACATATCAGGGTCATGTCTGCACTCATAATGCTCTTGCATATCAGGAAATGCTAAATTTTACATACCTAGTCCGGCATTTTAAAAAGTTATTCCATGCTGATCTCCTCGTCAGTGAAAATCAGCCATTTTAACTACTTTTAGGAAGTTTTTGATTGGTTCACATTTTTCTATTTATAGCCTCCAAAAAACCCAAAGAATGCATATTCCAATACACCAAAATAAACTTAGAAGTAATCAAAACTGAAAAAAACATCAAACATGTGCTTCATAATTATTTTAAAGACCATCCATGGACCTAAAAGATGCTTAGTTGATTTCTTTCTGATTTACACCATGGACATTCACGCGAAACTGAGGACTGCCCCCTAGGATCAATTAGACATCAAGAGCAACATTTGTGTGAAGTTTCATGAAAATCCGTCAAGTAGTTTCAAAGGAGTAGTCGCTACAAGTTTTCATAACTCTATGTAAACAAAGATGGACGCTGGCAGCCATGTTTAACGTCAAATCAAAATAATTTTCGACAAGAATCAACATCACGTCATACTGATCATTTTAGGAAAAGACGTATATCAATATCACTTATAGTTTTCAAGAAGTGGTCGCTACAATCTTGTATTTTGGAAACTTATTTTTAACTGTGGCGGCCATCTTGAATTTCAGGCCGACCTCAAATTTTGCTAGGATCATTTAGACATCAAGAGCAACATTCCTGTGATGTTTCATGGAAATACGTTGAGTAGTTTCAGAGGAGTAGTCGCTACAAGTTTTTACTAAATGTAACATTTTTATGTAAATAAAGATGGCCGCTGGCAGCCATGTTTAACGTCGAATCAAAACGATTTTCGGCAAGGACCAACGTCATGTCATGCTGATCATTTTAGAAAAAGTCTCATATCAATATCACTTAGAGTTTTCAAGAAGTAGTCGCTACAAACTTGTTTCTTAAAAATCTATTTTTAGATTTGGCGGCCATCTTGGATTTCATATCAACATGAATTTTTGCTATGATCAACTAGACTTCATGGGCAACATTTCTGTAATGTTTCATGAAAATCCATTCAGTAGTTTCAGAGTAGTCGCTACAAAAAAAAAGTTGACGGACGGACAGACGGACGACGGCATAAGCTCTGCTGATCTCTGATCAGTAGAGCTAAAAGATGAATGTTCCTAAGCATATCAGTGTCATGTCTGCACTCATAATGCTCTTGCATATCAGGAATTGCTAAGTTTTACATACCTTCTCCGGCGTTTTAAAACGTTATTCAATGCTGATCTCCCCGTGAGTGAAAATCAGCCATTTTACCTACTTTTTGGAAGTTTTTGCTAGTTGAGCATTTTTCTATTCATAGCCTCCAAAAACCCCAAAGAATGCATATTCCAATACACCAAAATAAACTTAGAAGTACTCAAAACTGAAAACAACATCAAACATGTGCTTCATAATTATTATAAATACCATCCATGTACCTAAAAGATGCTTAGTTGATATCTTTCTGATTTACACCATGGACTTTCGTGCGAAACTGAGGAGTGCCCCCTCAAGACAAACGTTTGTATTTACAATCAAGCGTTCAAGGTGATCAAGACTAGCTCTGATAAACAATAATCACACTTTGTTTCCATTTAGTTAAAATTTACTGATTACGATGTCGCATGCATATTTGTCACAAATTGAATTGTTTTCTACATTTGTATGCGCGATCAGCATGCATTAGGTTTACAAACAAGAGGTCAATGACCTTGAAGCTCTACTGATAGATTTTGATAGCTAGGTGAAGTGAAGTTTCATAAAAACTGTCAAGTAGTTTCAGAGGAGTAGTCGCTACAAGTTGAAGTTTTTACTATATAACTCTAGGTAAACAAAGATGGCCACTGGCAGCCATGTTTAATGTCGAATCAAAATAATTTTTGACAAGGATCAACATCTTGTCATGCTGATCATTTCAGAAAAAGTCCCATATCAATATCACTTAGAGTTTTCAAGAAGTAGTCGCTACAAACTTGTTTCTTAAAAATCTATTTTTAGATTTGGCGGCCATCTTGGATTTCATATCAACATGAATTTTTGCTATGATCAACTAGACTTCATGGGCAACATTTCTGTAATGTTTCATGAAAATCCATTCAGTAGTTTCAGAGTAGTCGCTACAAAAAAAAAGTTGACGGACGGACAGACGGACGACGGCATAAGCTCTGCTGATCTCTGATCAGTAGAGCTAAAAGATGAATGTTCCTAAGCATATCAGTGTCATGTCTGCACTCATAATGCTCTTGCATATCAGGAATTGCTAAGTTTTACATACCTTCTCCGGCGTTTTAAAACGTTATTCAATGCTGATCTCCCCGTGAGTGAAAATCAGCCATTTTACCTACTTTTTGGAAGTTTTTGCTAGTTGAGCATTTTTCTATTCATAGCCTCCAAAAAACCCAAAGAATGCATATTCCAATACACCAAAATAAACTTAGAAGTACTCAAAACTGAAAACAACATCAAACATGTGCTTCATAATTATTATAAATACCATCCATGTACCTAAAAGATGCTTAGTTGATATCTTTCTGATTTACACCATGGACTTTCGTGCGAAACTGAGGAGTGCCCCCTCAAGACAAACGTTTGTATTTACAATCAAGCGTTCAAGGTGATCAAGACTAGCTCTGATAAACAATAATCACACTTTGTTTCCATTTAGTTAAAATTTACTGATTACGATGTCGCATGCATATTTGTCACAAATTGAATTGTTTTCTACATTTGTATGCGCGATCAGCATGCATTAGGTTTACAAACAAGAGGTCAATGACCTTGAAGCTCTACTGATAGATTTTGATAGCTAGGTGAAGTGAAGTTTCATAAAAACTGTCAAGTAGTTTCAGAGGAGTAGTCGCTACAAGTTGAAGTTTTTACTATATAACTCTAGGTAAACAAAGATGGCCACTGGCAGCCATGTTTAATGTCGAATCAAAATAATTTTTGACAAGGATCAACATCTTGTCATGCTGATCATTTCAGAAAAAGTCCCATATCAATATCACTTACAGTGTTCAAGAAGTAGTCGCTACAAACTTGTTTTTAAAAATCTATGTTTAGCTGTGGTGGCCATCTTGAATTTCCAGCCGACCTGAAATTGTGCTAGGATCAACTAGACATCAAGAGCAACATTCTGTGAAGTTTCATGAAAATCCGTCTAGTGGTTTCAGAGGAGTAGTCACTACACATTTTTACTATACAAACTCTTATGTAAACAAAGATGGCCACTGGCAGCCATGTTTAACGTCGAATCAAAATAATGTTTGACTAGGATCAACATAATGTCATGCTGATCATTTTAGAAAAAGTCCCATATCAATATCACTTATAGTTTTCAAGAAGTAGTCGCTACAAACTTATTTTTTAAAAATCTATTTTTAGCTGTGGCGGCCATCTTAAATTTTTGGCCGACCTGAAATTTTGCTACGATCAATTGGACATCAAGAGCAACATTCCTGTAAAGTTTCATGAAAATCCGCCAAGTAGTTTCAGAGGAGTAGTCACTACAAGTGTTTACTATATAACTCTATGTAAACAAAGATGGCCACTGGCAGCCATGTTTAACGTCGAATCAAAACGATTTTTTATAAGGACCAACATCATGTCATGCTGATCATTTTAGAAAAAGTCCCATATCAATATCACTTATAGTTTTCAAGGAGTAGTCGCTACAAACTTGTATTTTAAAAATCTATTTTTAGCTTTGGCGGCCATCTTGGATTTTGCATCAACATGAATTTTTTCTAGGATCAACTAGACTTCATGGGCAACATTTCTGTAAAGTTTCATGAATATCCATCCAGTAGTTTCAGAGGGGTAGTCGCTACAAGTTTTTACTATATAAATCTAGGTAAACAAAGATGGCCGCTAGCGGCCATGTTTAAAGTCGCATCGAAATAAATTTCGACAAGGATCAACATCATGTCATGCTGATCATTTTAGAAAACGTCCCATATCAATATCACTTACAGTTTTCAAGAAGTAGTCGCTACAAATTTATTTATTTTAAATCTATTTTTAGCCGTGGCGGCCATCTTGAATTTCCGGCCAGCCTGAAATTTTTCTAGGATCAACTAGACATCAAGAGCAACATTCCTGTGAAGTTTCATGGACATCCGTCAAGTAGTTTCAGAGGAGTAGTCGCTACAAGTTTTTACTATATAACTCTATGTAAACAAAGATGGCCACTGGCAGCCATGTTTAACGTCGAATCAAAACGATTTTTGACAAGGACCAACATCATGTCATGCTGATCATTTTAGAAAAAGTCCCATATCAATATCACTTATAGTATTCAAGGAGTAGTCGCTACAAACTTGTATTTTAAAAATCTATTTTTAGCTTTGGCGGCCATCTTGGATTGTGCATCAACATGAATTTTTGCTAGGATCAACTAGACTTCATGGGCAACATTTCTGTAAAGTTTCATGAATATCCATCCAGTAGTTTCAGAGAAGTAGTCGCTACAAGTTTTTACTATATAAATCTATGTAAACAGAGATGGCTGCTAGCGGCCATGTTTAAAGTCGCATCGAAATAAATTTCGACAAGGATCAACATCATGTCATGCTGATCATTTTAGAAAAAGTCCCATATCAATATCACTTATAGTTTTCAAGAAGTAGTCGCTACAAACTTGAATTTAAAAAATCTATTTTTAGCTTTGGCGGCCATCTTGGATTTCACATCAACATGAATTTTTGCTAGGATCAACTAGACTTCATGGGCATCATTTCTGTAAAGTTTTATGAATATCCATCCAGTAGTTTCAGAGGAGTAGTCACTACAAATAAAAGTTAACGGACAGACGGACGGACGACGGACGCCGCACCACGGCATAAGCTCTGCTGATCTCTGATTAGTAGAGCTAAAAAGCACGATCTCATAGAAAATTGCGCGGATCCCGCGTCCTAGAAGGCACACTGCATGTTGATCGAATGCAATATTATTCTGGTCTTCGTTTCATTTTTAGTGAAAAATACTAATTATTCGATAATTACATAGACATGTTATTGATGTCTGACTAATCGTAGGATACATACATTTCCGTTGATTTCTCTCGTCAATAAAACAATCAAAATTTAAACAAACTTGCGCTTTATACAAACACATTTCTTTATTTTATAATTATCCATCAATAAAACACACAGAAGTTCGCAGTTTTGCTTTTGCCGACGACTCAAATTTCGCCCAACATGGATAAAAAACGAAGTCGGTCAAATTAGAGCGAAGTTTAAAGCGACTTCGCCTAATTGCGAGACCCCTGATGTAGTCAGTCACATGAGTATTGATTGTAAACATTTTCTCTATAAGTTACCTATTATTTATGTCTGACACAAACATAACGAAACTGCATCGGTTCAGAGATAATTAGCTCCCAAATACTTATTACATAATGTATATAGCGACATTATGTAATAAGTATTTGGGAGCTAATTATGTCTGAACCGATGCAAATACATCATGTAATATGTATTTGGGAGCTAATTATCTCTGAACCCATGCAGACATGACAAACATCATGTCTGGCGGGCATGTTTGATGTGGAATCAAATTAGTTTTCGACATGGCTCAACATCACGTCATGGTGATCATTTAAAAAAAAAAAGCAGCTAACCTTTGTCCATACATATGGTCTTTTGTTCATTTACGCTTGTAAGAACATGTTCCACCACCATGTAGGCTGTTAAGGCAAAAAAAAAAAAAGTGTGTTTCCTATTGCATGCTTTAAAAAATTAGGGTCGGTAGGTAGGAAATTTATATAAGTTTTTTTTTAGAGCAAGGTATTTTGAGATGCTACATGTATTTATCTCATAAACCCCATACAAGTTGATGATACAACTTAAAGTTTCTCTGTAATGTCAGTTTACCTCGATATATTGCAATAGATCATTGTTCAGAACAATTTTTTTTTTCATAAAAAGTTTTAGGGTCGGCCCCTTACAAATAGGGTCGGTCGGGCCACAGGAAACACAGGTATTGTTTTTTTTGGCCTAACACAGACCAGCCACTTGTTCTTCGGTAGATCCTATAGTGTATACCTACCTAGTGATATGCATGAGGCAACATGTCTTCAACTGATGCCCCTTTCCAATCTGGGTCATGCCAGTTTACACACATAAATATCACACATGCAATGCACGTTCAGCACATACCCGACTACGAAGCCAAGGACGCCAGAAAGCAGACAGCGTGCAATATCCCCAATTTTCTATCAGCCTGGCAACAGATGCAAAACTCTGCAAAGACAAGGAAACACGAGATGTTAGAAAAAAAGAATTCTCCAAATACACAAAGAAGACACATACACGACATAAAATGTCCTGTATCACACACGTCCGTCAACCTTTATGGCAGGACGTGCAATGGAATTACCCCTGATTTGTCCTTGACAACAAGCAACATCGGTAATGCTCTTGAAAGCAGTTTCGAACCATCTGTGTGAGCTAACGAATGAAATAAAACACAATTGTGCACTAGAAGTCTTTCACTGCGATTGTTAAGGTTCCTCTAAACCCCCTAAATGAAAAAGAAAGTAAATTTAGTTTTATATGTGATTTTGTTGGAGTTTGTACATGTTTTGCATATCATTTTAAGCGTCTTCGAACCAAGATTTTGAAAATAATAATGTTTTTGCACAATTTTTTTTTTATTATTAATATTTAGTAAAAATGTAACCGTAATTTGGGCATCTGATCATACGACGGAATCTCAAGTTACTTCAAAATGAGAAATAAATGAAAATTCATAATGAAAATAATTCTGTTTTGATATACTGAAGGCTGTGCCAAGCCGAAAATCCCATGCCAACTAATATAACGTTACGTATTTTGACCTTGAAAGTGACCTCGTGTTGAACTGCATGTCGCCATTTTTTGCCCTAGACAGTGGTGATGCATATTAACCAAATACACGCGTTTAAGTGAAGTTTCTAGTAAAAAATGAATATGCAATATATCATCCTTGTTATATTTAACCATACCGTCAATACTGTTCTTTGATCGGACATGAGATGTCGCTTTATTTATAGGTTCGCCGACGTTTGTTTACAAAAGTTTTCTGGCTTCACTCTGTTTTGACGAAATTGTATTCTTACGCCAGAAATAGTCTTCTCAAACTCATCGAGTAAGATGGGGAGTTTTTCTCAATTTTAATAAAGTTTTCTATTTCCGTGTTTATTTAAGATCATACGCATCCTAATTTTCTATAAATATTACACAGTTACTACATCCTTTAATATTTTCACATTTACGACGTGCACCTGCAACGTGGGACCTACTTTTTCGGTTATAATTTCCGGTGTATGTTATTCGTATGTTATTTGGCACTTCCGAAATCGCGAAAAATTCTCGAAGTCGGACATCCGGGCAATTATCACGTGACAATTGTTGTTATGGACGCCGCCATCTTTGTTTGGGGGCAAAATGGCGTTGATGTAATTGCAGTCGTAATTGTGTTGTAAACTGTAAACATGCCTAAAAGCTGCTGTATTCATGGCTGTACTGCCAACAAAAAGAGTAACCCCGACCGTCAGTTTTATATTATTCCAACAGAGAGGTCTAGGAGAGGAAAATGGCTTGCAGCAATCAACAGGGCCGTGTTAAATGCAGATGGAACTATCAACAAAAGCAAGCGCTGGTCTCCTCGTTCTGGTCACAGTTACGTGTGCTCTGCACATTTTATAACTGGTTTGTACACTTCAAGTGTTGATTTTAATTATATTTGAAATGTAATATCTATATCTAATGCAGCACCCCCCTCACTGGGATTATGTGCAAGTGTGAGTAGTTAAAAGAAAGGTAAAATAGTTTTAAAATCAAGTGGGAGTGAGATAAAAGTATGATCGTGTTATAATGTTTGAAAGTAAAAACAAAGCTTCCTGTCTATGGAATGGCATAGGAATTAAGATTTCACCATTAATTCATTACAATTATTGTGTGTTGGGGAGGGGTGGGGGCATACTAAAAGTGTATGTAATGCAGACAAATTCTTGTATATACGTGTAAAACCTTTTCAGTCCTGCCACACTGAATGGTCAGAGTGATGTAATCTAGTACTGAATTGGAATAAAATAATATAATTATCCAGGAAAAACTATCCATGTGAACCAAGGTATTCTCCAACATACTGACAAGCATTAAGTTGACATTGTCAAAGTGATTACATTTTATATATATATATATATATATAAACTTGGCTAACATTTACTTTGTTTTTAATTGTGTTTTGAATTGTGTTACAGGTGCTAAAGTCAACGAGCCGTTCCACCCAGACTATGTCCCTTCGGTATTTCCGCAACCATCTGAAAGTAAGAGAGTTCAGCAGGGGAAGTCAACTGTTAAGATTGACCGGTATAAAAGAGCTGCCCAGAGATCAGCTAGTGCAGGTATGTCGCCTTTTCCCTTCTTAAAATAGTTTCAGCTGCAACACCATTGTCTAGATTTAATATCAATATACGTGTAAAAGTAGGACTTAATTACTTTTAGGTCTTACTTTTAGTTTAACTGCCACTTTTGAAGAAGTGGGTCCGCCGTATGAAAATGAATATATTTATTAAGCCACCGAAGCGAGATGCTCTATGGACATGTAGAAAAATACAAGGAAAACAATAAAGTAAGGAAAACCCGAATTGAGCGACAATTTCAGTATTAAAGGGACATCTGCCTATCATAAAGTTTGTATCAAGTATCAAAATTACATTTTGCCATAATTAAAGAAACTAACCCAACAAGTAACGAATAACCGTTACAAAACCGTTTATCAAAACTATCCAGAAACTATCCAGATGTTCAAGTCATATAATAATGTATATGTGCCGATTAAACGTATATATTTATTTGAGTTATTAAAATATCCGTGATTGAATATGCATATCATGAAATATGAGAAGGTACCATAACTTAATTCAACACTCTGGTTTTGTGGTTTGGTCTGGCTGGTTAACGCCGTTTATATTTTACACCTAAAGTTATGTTATACATTCCATATCTTTACTTCTGTTTTCAGTGAAACTGAAGGAGCCATCTCGAGTAAGGAAGAAGCTGAGCCTTGTCGACACAAATGAGGCAATGCAGACACCATCAAGTAACTGGTCAAGAGAGGACGGTTTTGACGAGGATCTAAACAACTGCAGTACAAGGTCTCCAGAGGAAGACATGTCTTACGAACCCATCTTCAGTGCTACCCCAATAATGCCAATGCAACAACCCGTACAACAGTCTGAACGAGAAATACTGTACTCAGAGATTGAAAATCTACGCCAAAAAAGAGACCATGCACGAGAAAGAGTTTCAGAACTAGAGAAGATTGTGAATGCCTGTACACTTTCATCATCTTCAGTAAAAGGGAACAATGAGAAATGCCAGATGATGACTGGTATAAGCTGGGATGTGTTTATAAAGTTGTTTCTGTTCTTAAGTACATGTGTAGGCAGCAAGTCTACAAACAAAGCAAGCCTACCACTGAAGGAGCAGATGTTCCTAACACTCGTCAGGCTTCGTCATGATGTTTCATTTGAGTTTCTTTCACATGTTAAAGGGATTCCTAAGACTACAATGATTGACTATTTTTGGAAATGGATAGACCTTTTACATGACAATATTGGTTTCTTAGTGAGATGGACTGACCGAGAGTCAATATTCAGTGTAATTCCTCCAGTGTTTAAGAAGAAATTTCCACGTCTTACTGCAATTATCGACTGTTTTGAAATATTCATTGAAGCTCCTAGAAATCTACTGGCACGGGCACAGTGTTATAGTTCATACAAGAAACACTGTACCATTAAGTTTTTGATCTCGTGCACACCGCTAGGTCGAATAAACTTCATATCAAAGGCCTGGGGTGGCAGAGCATCCGACGTGAAAATTGTTCGTGAGTCCGGTTTTGTAAGCAGTATGTATCACTTGCCAGGGGATCAGATACTAGCTGATCGCGGTTTCACACTTAAAGACGACTTCGCAGCAAAATGTAGTGCAGAACTTTTGACACCAGCCTTCACTAAAGGACAAAAACAAATGCCTGCTAGAGATCTCGAGAACTCAAATAAGATTTCGTCAGTACGAATTCACATAGAGCGTGTGATAGGATTACTCAAGAACCGGTTTAAGATATTGAAAGGAACAATGCCAGTTTGATTTGTACAAAGTATTAAACATGAAAGTCTGGAATCAACTTTGTCCAATTGTGATAAGATTTTAAAGGTCTGTTCGGCACTTGTTAACCTTGGTACAGGCATTATATTCAAAGAGTAGGTGATCGTGTGTATTATTATCCAATTCAATTTACAATTTTAAAGGGACACACAACAATCTTGAAGTGTTTAACAAACATTGAAAATAGTGTCTAC
Organism: Cyrtodaria siliqua; assembly: GCA_037043455.1. Taxonomy (NCBI): domain Eukaryota; kingdom Metazoa; phylum Mollusca; class Bivalvia; order Adapedonta; family Hiatellidae; genus Cyrtodaria; species Cyrtodaria siliqua. The sequence goes on along the minus strand of JAWPHD010002373.1, from coordinate 234,273 downwards.
ATTCATTTCTCCATATCATTGTTTAGGTTTAAATATATTATTGGTGCAATATTATCAAATAATAATGTGCGAAAAAAAATTGCTTTAAACTATTCTTATAGTTAATATTCTAATTTTAATAATGTAATGATTGAACAAATGCAATTTACGTTAAAAAACTAATGGGACGCCGTTAGCTTTTCAGAATTCAAGATTGTCATAGGTCCCTTTAAACCGGAAATAGGTGTTTGTTATTAATTTGTACTGCTTGATAAATACTGCTTGATAAATACATTCTAAGTAACAGACAAAGTGCAACAAAGGTTTTATAAAAATAAAAAAAGACAAAACACAATGTTATCTTTTTAAGCTGTAATTTGTTTTTATTATTGTTGATGCTGCATTGAAAAAGCATAAAAATGCAAATAAAATGTATTTATATGAACACATTTGTCTTGAGTTTTGTTTACCGAGTCAAATTACATAATAGACTGTTGCTTACTTAGCCTCTTTCTCTTAACCTTGCTATCATAGATCTCTCAAATTTAGCATATCTTTTCTCTTGCTATCCTATCTCTCATATAATAAAATAAGTTTTAGATTAGAAACTAAACACAAGTAACCACTTTTCTCACTAATAAAGGAAGAACAAAATACAGGTGCATTGCAATTTAAAACATTATTGAGAACTGAAAGTTGTCTCTTAAGGCAGTATCTTAATACAGTGGTCTCTTAATAGAGGTGGTCTCTTAAGCAGGTTTGACTCAAACCTGATTGATTCAAAGATTCACTGTGTCACACATATTTGTGAGAAAGCATCAAGAATACATAAATTGTGGAGATGCACATATTGTTTTTAACTGGCTTAAACATGCTTTGAACACAGTATCTTGAATTTTTATCAGTTCTGTCAATTGGTAGTACTTAGATGTGCACATTCACTTTTTTGACAATTTCCTGCACTCGCGACAATACCATGTCTTAGTCTGTGGTAAGCGCTTCAGTCCCAAGCATTTTGGATGATACCATTGATCACACCGATCACATCCAACCATATCACCCGAGTCTGTGATTGCCTTGCATATACAGTATGTCTTCACTGACGTAGTAGGCGTGTTCTCCTTCTCTTCCTCAACGCCAAGTTCCATGCGTCTAGTAAGAAGTTCTGGCAAAATGTTTATCTTCCAAAATCCACACAATGCTGGAATCATTTCACCAAGAAAGGTCTCGTCTCGTTTCACCCTTATAATGATGCAATCTATTGGCGTCCACACCACAAAATCCGCAAACGCAGCGTTGCACACGAACATTTGCAAATGAACCTGTGCGAAATACTGATGACTGGTTTTCAGGCTATAATCCTTGTCTATACAAAATGTACCGTCTTCAAACGCATCCTTCAGGGGTACGTCTCTATATGTGTAAGGGCACTTAATTTCCAATACTCCAACACCCAACACTGGCATTCAATACGACCGTCTGGAGAAGCTCCAAGAAATGGGCTATCCTTACATATGACAAGTCCCGATTTCTTCACATGACTGTCAGAATGAGCACTTGCAATTGCTAGAAATACTTTACCACTAGGTACAGATTCTGGTACTTGCCCAGATTTTGTGTACATATTGTTGTATAGTCTGAAGGCATCTTCCTCATACTTATTCCCCCAATCTATGGCAGGAACGTTCAGAGGGCGGGTTTGTGGGAAGCAAATCTTTTTAATCAAAGACGGGGCTGGGAACAATTGGTTAGTTTTCAGGCAGTCTCTGGCTACTGATGCGGTTATACGACCTATTCTCTGGTCATACCATACCGACGATGACGACTGATTTCTAGTGACTTCCTCTACATAGACGACTTCAGCATCGCTTACAATGATCTTTTCATGAACTGAATCGCACAAATCGGTCAACGCTGATCCATTCAACTCTGCATATTCATTGGAATGTAACTTCCTGAAGGACTGTGGCAATCTACTACACGAAGGCACTGGACCGAAGTCAACAAACCTGTCACTGTATTCTTTAAAGGCACTTAACCCTACAATGTTGTCTTTTAAACTGGCTAATGATTCTATAAACTCGAGTTGTTTTGCGTCATTTGCTGGTTCAGACGCAGCTTTGAACTTTTTCTTTGATTTTTGCAGTCTTTCTTTCGACTCAGTTTTGTAGAACTTGATGTTTGATATTTCGGCTGCCTGCACATTCTTCACGAAACATGCATTCCAGGTACATGGTACGTCTGTACAGGCTGAACTCGTATACCCCAGCCTAACTGCTGCCTCCATCTTGAAAAGTAGAGCACCAACATGAGAACAGGCCTCTCCTAACCTGTAAAAAACCCCACAAACTTATTGAAAATACATACCATTAATAATATACTAAAATAAAATAAGGTCACATAAAAAATGTGTGTATACGACAAAGTTAATTCTGTTGCAGCTTTGTACTTCCATCAATACAATGTAGAAAAGCATCGTTTTGACTATATTAGAAATGCATTTACGAACAAGTGCACAATGAAGGAAGTAACAATTTAACATGTTCGGGTACAGTAGACCTCAGGTATTACGTTTGGCGATTGGTTGTCTTACCCTGCCATGCATTCGCAGTCAAGATTACAGTAAAATATTATGTATTTATAAATAAGTCAGTCAGGTACAGTAAGATATTACGTGTGTGCGTATTATAAGAATCTTTCATGGGTATCCAGTGAATAGGGAATTATACCGATACATATTCCCCTATATGAACCGGGTATCCATGATCGATTCTTTTTCTTGCATACCATTTACATTCTGCGCATTGACGTCGCCAACTACTAACGTTCTGCATGTTTATTTACACAATGACGTCATGCGCGACATATCTTCCCCGTATGTAAAATCAGTCTTTCCATCACCCATGTAAAATTCGGATAACTTTATCCGGTATGTAAGAAATATACTTGTATATATTTAAAAAAATATTATCGGTTGTCTTACCCTGCCATGCAGTCGCAGTGAGCATTGACCACTGGTCCTGAACGCTTAAGTGTCACCCAAGGATGGTGGGGTGCTTCGGTTACTCGATAGGAGGGTTTAACGTCTGCCTTGAACACCATATGCCCACTGGTTGTCTTAACATGATGGACAGTCTGCACCCAGCCGGAAACAAAAAATGTGTAGGCTTCCAGTGCCCTGTAGTTTTCCATGGCTTCTTGTGAGAACAGTCCTGCAAAACATACGACATACATTTTAATGTAAAAACATAACAATATACCAATTTGAACAAAATCTGAAAACTATGACTGCCAGTAGCATTTTCCAATTTTGACCCACATATTTGGGGAAATTCATATTTGGGTGGGTGGGGTATTCTCCAAAACTTCTTGCCAAGTTTTACATTTGTAGACGTACGTTATATTAAGAAAAGCGGATTTCGTCAATAATTACTGCTTGTTTGTATCATATGTTTGTATGTTGATAGAAATTGAGTTGTCACTTACGAGGATTTTTGATCAAATATGTGTATACATCTTTGTAGTCGACATCTGGCCACTGTTTCGGGTTATTGACCCACTTATCTGCGTTGATCTTGTAGGGGCATATTTCTAAGCCAGCCAACTGTAACTTTGTTGTATATCGAAGTCGTGCCTCGGGAGGCAATGCCTCTTCATACTGATACGACATGGATGCTTGTCACGCTTTGAAACGACTAGAAATTATCGATCTTGTCAACAAAACACTTCCTCGTGTACTTTATGTGAACTTTACCCCCAAACAAAGATGGCGGCTAAAAACATGTGACATTGTGACGTCACGCCGACTTCGAGAATATGATAATATTGCAATTTTCTTCTGGATATGGACGATTTCTTTACAGCATTTGACAAAGCAAGGTAGCTATATGATTGTTTCACCTAGCTTAAGTTGGTTGCTTATGCGATCGCTTCCCGATCAGCTTGAAACATTCATAAAACCGTACTCATATCCAGCTGTCAAACCTCCATAATATGAAGATATAAAAATAGTCATAAAAATAGGCCCAAATTGTAAATATATTTGAAAATATAGGTGTTTTAGTTTTATAAATTATGGTTATTGTGACATTGAATTTTGACAAAATTCAAATGGCACTGCCTGAGGTAGACATTGAAGTTGACTTCTTCATAATTATTTTGTCCAAAGCCGTAAAATAAAAAGAACTTGAGATTCCGTCGTATGATGCCCAAATTACGGTTACATTTTTACAAAATATTAAGGGTTCGCCAATGTTCTGAATTGACTTTCCAGTGGGTGGGGTATTAGGTGTTGAAACCTAAATAACTAGACAGTCTTGAAAATATGCAACAAACCTTTCATATTAAACTTTGAGTATAATTCACTTTAGTCATAATGAAAAATGTCAATATGTGGGTACTTAATTAGCGTGAACCAAAACAATAGGGTAAATGACTTCCCTGCAAACAATATAATTACTGAACATAATAATTGTTTTTTGGTTTAGATTAAATGTATAGACAATGATTAACAATATGTTAGAGTATTAAGTCGAAATTCAAACCAGTTTTGCAGAAAAAAGTAAATAACTTCGTTGACACGTTGAAGTTTTCTTCGGCCATATTTTCCATTCATAAAAATATGTAAACAAAAGTGGAACATGGATTATTGCCTAAATTGGTGTGAGAGTCATCTATGCTGCAACAGAACATATATGTGAATCTTGCATATTACCCTAAGTAGATTGCTAAAACACTGAAGACAAATCAAATCACCTGTCAGGTAATCATGGATGTCGAGTTAAAGATTTTACGTTTTCTTGTAGTATTTTCAATGCTTCACCTCGCAGAACAAAATATGACCGATTAACCGATTACGATTCCTACGCCTATCATTTTTTAACGATGCATACTAGGGAAATCCGAATCGAATTTTCGAATTTATAATTACAAATTGTATTTTTCATTTTAAACAATATTCTTATCATTTGTGTTATAAATGTTACAAGAAAACGAGGAAAATGAACCCATGCCGTTATAAATACTAAAAATAAGAAATAAAAATGGCACTACTTTATGCAATTGTAGATGTTATAAGGCATTCGTTCGTGAAAACTCGGATAATACCGTCTACGTTCGAAATCATACTTCATAGAAATGATCGGGATGTTGCGAATGAGAAGTTTCCGGAAATTAGAAAGTAACGATATTATTTGCCAAATTAACTGATTTTATAATGTTTCGAGTCTTATATCTCTCAAGAATAACATATTTAAGAAGAATCAATACGTTTTCCCCACGCACCTGTTATAAACTGTTCAGATCTATCAGAATACAGTCGCAATAGAGGATCGTTCATGAGGTAAACAAATGTGTGTAATACCGTTCTGCCGTTCATTCAAAAATCATTGTGTAGTATTAGTAGTAGTAAATCTCGTGCAAATAGTATAATTTAAAAGTGATTTGCACTACTTTTGGGGATAAAACACGGTGCAGAAAATTCATTGATTTGGCATAGATGGTGTTATGAAATTCTGTTTTATTAAGTTGCTGTTATTTAATTTTTCATTTTTATTCTTACATATTGTAAACAACATACTGGACTATGGATGTGTGTATTCACTTTCAATAAAAAGAAGTCAATGATTGGATGCACCCGAGGTACTGAAATCAAAAATACAATATCTTTTTTATTAATTACTTTTATTCAAAACACTAGCTATCAAAATGTTTCTTTATAAATGTGACACACTACGTCAGCATTGACAGTTGCAAGAAAATTGAAGTTTAAGCAAAAATTGGCATTATAATTGTTACCATACCCCACCCACTTTATACTATTGGCGAACCATTAACAATAATAGCGAGCACAGCTCGCGTCGCGAAGCGACGCGAGCGCAAGCGAGCTCCTATGGTATCATGCAGGCGAAAAGTAAACATACCCATCCATCCTTTTGAAAAGTCTTGGGTCATTTACGGCAGTTTATGGGCGACTTCAACCGTAAACTAGCATATTTCGTTACGAAATTAACAAGATAAGCATCCGTAGAAATCATTAAGAATGGTGGTTTCCAAGCAGAAGGAGGTGAAAAAAACATTAAAAACCTTTCTCGAACCCTTCCAAAAATGACAATGAAATTGCATTTTTACCAATGTCGCCAAAACGGCCATTAACCGGAAGCATAGCCCAAAGTGTTACCTTGCGCGTTGTTCATTGGCGAAAATTCGTCAACACATTTCACAATTTAATAAAAGTATATTTCGTGTCGCAGAAATGTATATGTCTTGCTAACCGATTAGGATAAACAAATGATTTGGTTAAAAACTATCTTTCATTTGTTTATTTTCCCGTAAAGCCATAAATGCAATCGGAATTCTTCGCAGATTTCCGTATTCGGTCGTCTACTATTGTAAGCCATTGACGGAAATCGACGAGGTTATTCCGTGTTCATTCGTGTCAAACCCGAACAATCTGTCAATTTCCGGAAATGTTACGGAAATTATACTACAATGACAAGACGTCATTGATTTACGTCTTCATCGTATGTCGTCACATTATGACGTATGGTCTGTTAGTAAACAATTAGTGAGCAAGGTGCTTATTACCGATCCATCTTTCTTTGTTTCTTTTTTCTTTCTTTCTTTCAATCAATACTATTGACGTATTATACACATACTTATGATTATCACAGTTTCGTTTCTGTGGATGAGTTTACCTGCAGGCTTTTTTATGATAACCACAGAAGTTCAGCGAGATTTTTAACCTGAATATGGTATGTCTCTCCCTGCACAGGAGACCAACGGCTTTACATCAGTAGGGAAGAATGACATACTTTCACAGTAACTTAAACTATCGTACACGAATAGTTCTAGATCTAAGGGAGTGCGTTATCAATTCTCGAGACGTGAACCTCCGGGAGTCGAACCCCAGACTTCTATATCCAGAGGCAAGTAAGCTAACCACTCTGTCATCGCATCTTTTTTTAACGCACAGTAACATTATGGTCCATTATGAAAAAATATAACTACTAGTATATAGAACAACACCAGGTCTAGAGTGACTAAACGATGGTTACGCCCAAGATGTTACTCACACTGACAGGGGTAGGAACAGCCTCCTTCCCGAGATCCCAATAATCTGACTGGCGTGTTTGGGTAGGGGAAGTTCAAAAGGTATGTTTACCCTATGTTGCATATTTTGGGGCGCTTCGACCTTTTATCCAAAAATGGTTTTAATGAGTTGGGCAAACCGAAATTAAGACATTCTGAAACTACTGAAGTTATATTTAAGATTTCTTTTTTTTTTTGCTGTCCCAGCAACACGGCAGGCTAATGCAGGATGTAGACAGATAGATGGGAATTTTTTATTTACCACTAAAATTGCCAGTTCCAATTATATAATTATAATGTATTTACATTTTGTTAAAATTACTCACTCACATAGCTGAAAACCCTTTCGCTTAAACAAACGCCCGAAATAATAGCAAATTTGTCGGGTTTAGACTCCACCATAATGTACAGAATTTGTATTTTTTATTTTTGGCTGGATTGCGTAGCAAATCCAGGCTTGCAGTTCGGCGATTTCCATGTGTCTGTCCGTCTATCCGTCCGTCCGTCTACGAGTTTTGAAGTTTTCGTTAAAGTTTTTGTTTTTTCCTCATTTCTAAAAAATGTATTGTGGAAAAGCTTTGAAACTTGACACTTGTTCAACATCATTACAAATGTTATATGAAAATAACCCTAACTATGTCATGTATTTTACCTGGACTACCCCCCCTTTTCACACAGATTTTTCACTTAATATGTTAAATTCGCAATCCGGCTTTCGCGCCACTATTGGTGCTTCACTTTTTTTTGTGTTACTTTTAACAAAGTTTGAGGTTTCCACTGCACCCCCATATAAATGAAACGTTCCTATGCCAGTGTACCTGTAACCGGTCATCCGGTTTGGTCTGATGCTACGGAGTAGTTAAAATTTTAAGGTGATGAAAACACGGTTTGGAAACTTTACCTGTCTTCTGCTTCAATCGATCTATGCTTTTCTCTGTCCTATCATTTTACTATTTTTGTTTTTCTCCTACCGACAGAAACATTAGGGTAAAATAGGACACTCAGTTTCTTAAAATATAGATGTAGAAACTAATAAGTATCTTGAGCACAGCTAGTGCTAAACGTCAAGAACTGTGAAACAAACCAAGGTCTTTTCTACATAGCATTTGATGAATTTGGTGTATTTTCAGAATATATTGATTGAAAACGTCGGACCCGGTGTCCTCATCCCCCAGACATACTCAAATAAATATTGAACTAATATTCTGAAAATGCACCACCATTTATTAAATGTCAAGTAGGAAACAACAAATTCCTATGTTTTAAAATCATTGTACTTTTCTCAAACATACATCATCATAATGATTAGACAATACGTATGAATCAATTTAACACACGTTGAAAACAAGACGTATATTAGACGTATATTCAAATAAAAAAAAAGCTTAAATCATACATAACATTTTTCGTAATGACATAACGTTGAAACCGTAATTACATGTTGTTCGGCAAAAAAGTATACGCGTGCATCACGGTTTATGTATATATAGCTTACATACACTGATGCAGTAGCAGCTTTTATGACGGTTGGTGATTCAGCCAATGTCGATCCAGACTGGATCATGACTAGATAGCCGTTCGAAGTTCATTCCATGCCATATCTGTCCTGTCTGGAACGAATTGAAATTTGACCGAAGCATTGTGGTGTACTGGTTAGAGCGTCTGCCTTGCATTCGGGAGGTCGTGGGTTCGAGTCCCCAGATACTTTACAAATGGAACCCTTGCCTGACGAGCAAATAATGGGTAGTGCTACGACTGATTGACCAGTGTCAGAATAATGTGACTGGGGTATCATGTCTACTACGGTGTGGTATTCCAGTGTGGCAGCACTATAAAGAAACCATTGAGTTCGCTGCTTCAAGTAGACATATCATCACATCACACACAAACACACAGATACAAGTCCAGACTCAAGTGTGCCTATAATCGTAAGGCACGACGACTGTCATAGGCGGACGGATTATAATCCTTAGAAATACACACACACACACACACAAATTGAAATGTGTTGGGGTGGGATGTCACGATTCATAAGACACGTACAGGTAGACTTGCACTAGACGTGAGAATCATGGCTCTTATGGTGGTATGTACCTACCATGATATAGGTACACGCCATAAGAGCTACGATTCTCGCAGCTAGACTTGCACATACATACGCAGCGGCACAATCAAAGATGAACTGTGCTCGCCATATAGGTTTAACCTATTTCATATTACGGGCAAAGCCCGATCTGCCAAAGGCAGGTCGGGCGAAGCCCGACTATAGGTTACACGTATGTACATGTATGCATGGGAATGAATATGTTAAATACTCACTAACTGACGATACTAATTTTCATTTTCGTAGTGCGTCAAACTTGAATTTTGTCTCCAAGATTGCGGACGGCGCCATTTTGAAGCTTCCGGTCTCATTTTTGTCCAGCTTCCTGTCTCACGGTGAAGTCACGCAGACGTGATTAACAGTTGAAAGCCAAAAGTAACTAACCGGCGTTCCATTGTTAACAGAAATAATTAATTTTGAAGGATGCTTACATTTTTATGAAGGATTGAGTATTTCTAGGACTCTGAAGCGCTTCAATTTTGAAGCGTCTGTGATCGGTGTAGATGTACGTTTCGCACGTCGTAATCGGTATAGATCGTACGTTTCACACGTCGTAAAAAAAGTTTCCACGGCGCGTTTGCGTTCTCTACGTCGTGCGTCTGTTACATGTCACAGGCCTTATTCTTCGCTATTTTTACGGAAAATACGAATTAAGTGACCTTGCTGTGGAATGTTTTCGTTTAATAAACAAACAAATTAACGCAGCTCTGTTGCATATTTCTTGTTAGCGTTTCTAAAATGAACCATTCTATACATACACCGGCTACGTCACAACTGACGATAGGTTAGGGTTAGGGTTAGGGTCAGAAGCGCAGCGAACCTGGCGGACACAATGAAAATGAACACATGTACTTATAAAGGGAGACTAATCTCTTGACTGTTTAAAAAAGGACAGGTTCAAAACACAGCGAGATTTCCGGGTTCTCCATCGAATTTTAAATGGGTTCCAAGTAGGTGAGGTTTACTGCAATAAAATACATTTTTGAGACAGAATGGGTCGAATTTCGACCCCTTATAACAAAATATGATACCAGCAATTGTGATTAAGAAGAGTTTATTTTAGTTAGAAGAGTATAAGACTGAACAAAATATGTGTTTCCAGTAAAGAGATCTTACATAAAATAAGGAAAAGGCTAGACAAATACACATATGTTTACATTAATAGCAAGTTAAAAATGTAACAATAATGTTTTAATATGAAACAGGAACTGACTAGATAACAGGCAAAGTACTTTGACACAATGAATGATTAATTGTGAATGGATGGGGTGGGGTGGGGTGGGGTGGGGGGTGGGGGGGGGGTGGCTGGAGTAAGAATTCAGGAAACTGGGAAAAGGCCTGGGCGTGCTGAATTTGGGAAATAGAAGCGCGTAACTGTCCAAATTGGGGGAAAAAATAACGTGATTTTTGTTGTTTTGTGAGATGTTTTTTTAAGGGAAATTTCATTAAAATGTACTTTTAGTTAACATATTGATTATGTTTTATAACTGAGTTATTTTAACATACAAACTGTGTAAAGTATGTCACTTAATTACCAAAAATGGGGGGAAATGCATGATATTCGAAGTAATTTGGGTGGGGAACTGGCCTTATACGGACAGCTGCGAACAAAGGGTTAAACGGCCTCGACTACCTACCTACTACTACCTATGAGTCTCATTCATTAAACATAGAAAAAACATCCTATGTATTTTGATGGGTATTTATGCCAACAAATAGAACCCTGATTTTCAATTTTATGTATACACTTACATTCCGTTGGACATGCTAGAATAAATAATAAACATGTTGCTAGATTCTTTGAGATTATCTACAGTGGTTCGGTCAGAGAAGGCTCGGATTACAAATAAACATGTGTTCACCGTGACCGGACCATCTCCTTTAAAACGCTGCCGACATATTTTATGAGAATAAAACGAATCTATTTTTTCCGAAAACTGTTCAGTTTGTTAGCCCCCGAAAAATGAAATACAAGGACTCACACAAAAACTGCACCAAAAATGCTTGTTCATAGTGTCTGTGTAAAGAAAAAGATCAAATAAAGTCTGCACTCAAATCTATCCGTATCTAATTGTTCTCGAGTTCAAAGTCTTATTACAGATACAAAATAAAACAAAAAGCTGACCTTCCTACCCACTACTTATTGTTGCATTAAACACGGGTATTATTTTATTAGGCCTTACAAATATATTTCTTTACATATTTGTGTAAAGATATATCTATAACTATTTCCTGACTTTAAGATCTAATCAAATTTATAGTTACTAACCCTTAAAATTGAGATGGGTAAAAAGTGTACATGCTATCAAATTGCTTTGCCCGTTACATAGGTAGTGCCTATTTCATATTAAAAAAAATTGTGCAAAAACATTATTATTTTCAAAATCTTGGTTCGAAGACGCTTAAAACGATATGCAAAACATGCACAAACTCCAACAAAATCACATATAAATCTAAATTTACTTTCCTTTTCATTTAGGGGGTTTAGAGGAACCTTAAAAGCAAACCCGATGGTTATTCATGAAAGTAGTCATAGTTATTCATCACCTGCGCCATATATGAATGTAACATCTACCCACCCTGGGCCTCCGCTGTAATTCGCCAATGTCGAAAATGGAGAAAGAAAAGAATCATTCGGGATTTTTTAAAGCTTTTGCGAAAATGATTTGCTAATGGAAAATAAAAGCTGATATTTACATATTTTCAATGCAGTAAGCGGATATAGGAAATAGACTGCTACACAGCGTTCCTGGTGGACATGCGCAGTGTAACAGTCTAAAAGAAAAGTGGACTGGTTCACTAATCTGAATGAATAACGTTCGCTAGCTGATTACAAAAACAGATAAAATTCTCATAACCAATCGATTGATCACGCGTGTATATTGTGGGTCATTGATGCTTGCAAATAACATTTTGTAAACAAACTTTCTGACACTGTCTAAGAAGATGGATGCAATTAAGTCATAATAGGATTAAGACAACACAGATTGATATCGGGTTTTAAAGTCTTATACAAACATCGGCGAGCGTGGCGGACAATCTAACAACGACAAAGGAAACTATGGTTGATGTGAGTGTAGCAAACTTTGTCGGGCGTTGAAAATTAAAGAAATCTAAAGTGATTACTTGCTATTTCTAGAAATAAATACTATTAAAATAAAAGATGAGATCAGAACAATGGTCTTATTTGATATAATTACCCTCGACGTACGTTTCCTATATAACTTATGTCAAGATGTAAAACATTGCCAATACTGTAACAGCAGACATGGCTTGTAAACGTCCACTAAATTCAGATTCTTCTTTGACTCCACCTTCTAAATTTGCCAACATTTTTCTGCTAGACCAAAATGAATCAATGCATATATGCCGCTTATTTTCAAAATGACTTCGTTATATGGTGAAATAATGGCTCCAACTTTCATGACTTTGGCTCTTATTTCTCAAATGTGGCTCCCCTTTTCTCATTTTGCGAGTAGTTGCGAAAGAAAAAAATACCCAGGGCAGGCCCTGCCATCTATCCCCTCATATCAATTGTTCGTGAAATAAAAGTAACATGCACGTGCCTTTGCACAGATTCGTCAAATTGCGACCAGTCTCGTAAAGCGAAAACTACTTTTCGAATTAAATGCCATATTTTCACAACACTAGAATAACTGTAATGATGCACTTACTTGTTGACCAAAACAACACTCAACGAAACCTAAATGTTGCACCTAACTTTTGACCAAAAACACTTCACGTCTACAGTTTTAACATTAGACATGCTGTGCCTTTCCCATCTGGGTCATACCAGTTCAACCAACAAAGCTGCAAACCGTTCAATATGCCATCTGGGTCATGCCACTTCAACAACGCAGCTGTAAGACGTTCAATATGCCATCTTGGTCATGGCGGTTTACCCAAAACACTATCACACATGCAATGCACTATAACATATAAGGTACACAGCGACTACCATCAGGACATACCTCAATAGAAAGCAAAGGGCGCCAAAATGCAAACAGGCTGCAAAACCCACAATTGCCTAGCACCTGCCAGCTGAAGCAGATCACTGCAAAGACAAGGAAACACAGTATCGTATAATACAGGCTTTCTCCACAAACGCAAAGAAGATAAACATACACGAGATCAGACAATATTTCCAGTATCATACACGTCAATACATGGCTTTTCGAGACCTTTCTCACCCTGTTGCGAACAACAAGCCTTTACATGGCCATGCTCACATTTTAAAGCGCACACAGATCCTGATTTTACAGCTCAAGAGGTATTTCAGACAGCAAACCCTTTAAGACGATCTCTTTCTCTCTCTATCATTCTATACTATCGCGGAGACAACATTATCGCAGTTATGAGCAACTACCGTTCAATGCTTCGATGTGTTTGCTCTGTGATCTGTCTCTGTGTCACTTTTGGTCAATGACATTTCAACGTTACCAGGTTGACTTTCCAAAATGCGCAGCAACCATTTACTTTGCCTTTTCATCCATAAGCATCGGGAGGTGTACAGTACTGGTTTTACCCAGGAAAACTGGTGGTCCGTCTCCACCACAAAATAAATCGACCGTCAGATATAATCTTACTTGTGTTGACAATGACGTTAACTACCATACCAAAACAAACAATCAAATTCGACATGGCTGGGAAGAGATTGACAGCAGTCTCTCACGAGGAAAACACCCATCAAGGTCTGTGGCGTGCGGAAATCTGTTTAACTTCAGCTTTCACAAAAACATAATTTCTTCACTTATTGTGCAAGACGTAATAATGCTCTTGAAAGGTATTTTGAACCATCTATGCGAGCAAACGAATGAACAAGAAACTTTCCCGCCAAAAGTCTTCCTCGAAAAAACAAAACGACAGCTATTCAGTTAACGACTCATAGTTACGTCACCTGCAGACTAAATGAATGTTACATCTACCCACCTGTCCTTTCAAATGAACTCTTCACCAACACTTCCTGCTTGAACAAAAACTAACATGCAAAAAAAACTATTTTTCAAGATGGCTGTGACAAAGGGTGCCGTGACAAAGTGAGTACAGAGTGATCCTAACTTATGCGCATGCGCAAACAAAACAACCATAAAAACAATAACATTGCCCCACATAGGCCAACTTTTTCTCACTCAACATAATCTTATAAATCCATATAGACACTCCACAACATCCCTATCAAATAAGCCCCGTAATGGTGTATGACAAGTTCTCAACACTGCCCACAGCCATAGCCACACATTCATGAACTTGTGGACAGCCCCGTGAAGCATGACCTACTTCTCCACCACAACCATAATATGCCATATTACCTACCAAAACTTATCTACGGTACTTACCTTCGCCCACGATTTTGCAATGATTACAATGGCTTGAAATGTCCAATGTAAGGTATAACGTCGACCTACTGTACACCAGGATCCGTCTATGTACACCAAAGCAAAATGGCGTTCGTTAAACCGTCATACATAGCCTGCTGCGCATGTGCGTCGGAAGTAAACCGGAACTCAACAGTGGTTTTATTATTACCAAAAAAATACAGACGTTAATGGAGCTACTTATGTAATAGCCAACTATTACGTCTGGTTCATGTATCTACATCCATTACTGATTTTCCGTACTAGAAAAGATCGGACAGGGAAAGTAGCATTCAAGGAAGACAGTCAACCACAAAACACAGAAGCAAAAACGCAAACAGACAAACAAGAAGGAAAAAGTAATAATAAATGCAAACGACATCCCAAACACAAAAGGGTTGACAATAGGGCTACCGCCTTGGAACGGTCAGTGGCAAAGTAGGCCACTGGGGGTTTAAACCGGTTCTAGGGTGCACCAAACCTCACACTTATCCTACTGTCATCCCATTAAAACAGGACAGTGTAAATAATCCCTGCCATGATATAATCTCTAACCAAAAAGGCAGCATCAATAGGCAATATAAGTAAAACACAAATATGCTCGTGTAAATATAATACAAAAAACAATAGCCTAGAAAGCCACAATGAAGATACTCAATGACTTGGCACAAGCCAGAGCAACAAGAGAATAAACCATTAAGGGCACGACAAGAAAGATCATAGACAAACATCAAACGCCACCGTCCCAATGGGCTTTAGATAGGCGTCATCATAGGGTCCACAGCCTGTCCGGTCATCGTATAATTAAAGAGGAAAGCATAGTGGCGAACTGTAAAAGGGTCCACCACCAAGCATGCAGTACGTTGCAAAATGATAGGGTCATAACCTCTTTCGATAAGATTTTTAACAAGTTTAACAAAGATAGTATGAAAGTCATCATGACCAAGAATCTTCCGAAGTTTATAAATCACATCACCATAGAAGTCAGGTTGTGATAGTCCTTGTCGCAGAAGAGTCCTTAAATTATTTTTATATTTGGAAAGAAGATCGAAGTTTATGGTAACGGTTACTCTGACTTTTTAGTTATACAAAGATTACGAATATTATAGTCCTCAACTCGAGTACAAGCTTTTGAAAAACGAATAAGTTGAGACACATACACCCCGTAAGAAGTTGCTCGGGGAACATCCCCATCCAACTGGGGATAATTAACAATGTCAAAATTAAAATCATCTCTCTTGTCATAGATTTTGCTAATTATTTCACCATTTTCAATCGAGAGATCTATATCAAGAAAATAAGCGTTATTATCAGATATATTAGCTTTGTTAAGCTGAAGTTCTTTAGGATAAATATTATTAACCACATCATTTTGAATAGAGAGTTAGGTTTGAATGCAGACATGGCTCTGAGATCGATATTCTTTTTTAAACATACACCAAGTCATTTTGAATGAAGAGCTGGGTTCGAATGCAGAGCTGGCTCTGAGATCGATATTCGTTTTAAACATATACCAAGTCATTTTGAAAGCAGACCTGGGTTTGAATGCAGAGCTGGCTCTGAGATCGATATTCATTTTAAACGAAAACCAAGTCATGTTGAATGCAGAGCTGGGTTTGAATACAGAGTTGGCACTGAGATCGATATTTGTTTTAAACATACATCAAGTCATTTTGAATTCAGAGATGAGTTCGAATGCAGAGCTGAGTCAGAGATCGATATTCGTTTTAAACATACACCGAGTCATTTTGAATGCAGAGCTGGGTTTGAATACAGAGCTGGCTCTGATATCGATATTCGTTTTAAACATGCACCATGTCATTTTGAATGCAGAGCTGGGTTTGAATACAGACCTGACTCTGAGATGGAAATTCGTTTTAAACCTACAAAAAGGCATTTTCAATACCGAGATGGGTTTGAATTTCGAGCTGGCTCTGAGATCGATATTCGTTTTAAACATACACCGATTCATTTTTAATGCAAAGCTGCGTTTGAATGCAGAGCTGGCTCTGTGATCGATATTCGTTTTAAACGTACACCAAGTTGTTTTGAACGCAGATCTGGGTTTTAATGCAGAGCTGGCTCTGAGATCGATATTTGTTTCAAACATGCACCAAGTCATTTTGAATGCAGAGCTGGGATTGAATGCAGAGCTGGCTCTGAGATCCATATTCGATTTAAACATGCACCAAGTCATTTTGAATACAGAGCTAGGTTTGTGAATTCTGAGCTCGCTCTGAATGCAGAGCTGTGTTTGAATACAGAGGTGGCTCGATATTCGTTTTAAAGGTAAACCAAGGTAAACCAAGTCGTTTTGAATGCAGAGCTGGGTATTAATACAGAGCTGGTTCTGAGATCGACATTCGTTTTCAACGTAAACCAAGTCATTTTGATTGCAGGTCTGTGTTTGAACACAGAACTGGCTCTGATATCGACATTCGTTTAAAACGTAAACCAATTCATATTGAATGCAGAGCTGGGTTTGAATACAGAGCTGGCTCTGAAACGATATTCGATTAAACTTCTATTAGAAGTCATTTTGAATGCAGAGCTTTGTTTGAATTCAGAGATGGATCTGAGATCGTTGAATGCAGTGCTTGGACCCCCGGTAGACCCCACTTAGATCCTAAACAATGGGTATGCACCTTGTAGGCGTTGAAGAGGGCCTGGTCCACTACCGTTAGGTACTTTTAATTAACGAAAATTAGACCACCGGTACAACCCACTTAGATCCTAAACAATGAGTCTACACCTAGTAGGCGTTGTAGCAGGCCCGGCCCACTACCGTTTTGGCACTTTTGGTTGCGCGCACAAGGTCGAACATTCCAAGACGGTACCTACAAAGTTTCGTAAACTCGCCTTTTGTAGCAGTGAAAAGCGCCAGTAGACCACACTTAGACCCTAAGAAATGGGTCTACACCTAGTAGGCGTTGTAGAGTGCACGGCGGACTACCGTTTGGCACTTTTGGTTTTTGCGCACAAGGTCGAAAAGTACATGACGGTACCTCCAAAGTTTGCGTAAAATAGCCTTTTTTAACAGGGAACCGCAAATTTGACCCCGGTAGACCCCACTCAGACCTTAAGCAATGGGTCTACACCTAGTAGGTTTTGTAAAGGGCTCCAACCACTACCGTTTGGATCTTTTGGTTGTGTGCACTGGGTCGAAAATTTAAAGGTGGTACCTCCAAATTTTACGTAAACACGCCTTTTCTAGCAGTGAAAACACAAATCCAACCCCCGGTAGACCCCACTTAGACCCTAAACAATGTAGGCGTTGTAGAGGGCCTGGTCCACTACCGTTAGGTACTTTTGGTTTGTGCACACAAGGTCGAACATTTCAAGGCGATACCTCCAAAGTTTGCGTAAAATCGACATTTGTAGTAATAAAAATAATTAGTAATAATTTTCGCTTCACATTTTCCATATGCTGTTTGAAAATGACACTCGCCTTAATGCCGTAAAATGATCAAGATAAATAAAAAATGAGTTAAAATAATGAAGCATGTTGCAAACAATACTCATTCAATAGTTAAAATATGTTTTCATTTTAATCAATTATATAAATGTGTTATTGACATTGTCGCGTCCAAGTAAAATTTCCAAGATAAGTTGCGCTCCAATCTTCTGTATGCCGCTTAAAACGACATCGCCTTAAAGACGGATATTGATCACTTGGATACAATACTGTGGATCATGCTGAAATGTTTTGCTATCCAAATGTTTTAGTAACGTCTAATTGATGTTTGTGTTCAAGTGACTATTCTGAAATAATGTGTGCTCCGCATTTCTATATGCTGTTTATGTATGCCGTTTAAAGACGGAAAACAAGCAAAAGGACAAATGGAATTTTAATAATAAAACGCTTCGCATACAAGCATCTGAATACTGTTAAAACGGTTAGCTTTTTAATCAAGTGTATGCATTTTTATTGACAATTTGAATGAAAGAACGTGTCTCGTTCAGTCAAGCTTTTGTTGATACTTTTATTTCGAAATGGTCCTACATGTATCAACGCTTTAGTACAAGGGCGTCTTTTATTCGTGAAGTTTAAATGTTTTATTTTGCCAATATCAATTTTCGAAACACAATCTCTGTTTAAATTGTTATTCAATAGAAGCGTGAACCGACAAACGCATGGACATTTTTTTCTCTCAGTTTATCCATTAAGCAATTTTAAAAAGCGAAACTACCAATACTTACCCGCGTGCTGATTCAAAGAGATATGTTTGCGCCATTTAATTTTCAATGAAGTATATTTTTTAACTAGCCCATGTTTCGACAAGTAGTTCAAAAAGCAATACGCATTAGCGTACGATAATATGAATGCACTCTATATAGATTGAAACGTTATAAAAGAAGATCCAAACTGTTATAATTATGTACATTCTGTGCTCTATTATCTTCGCATTGGTAAAATACAGATGAATTCCATTGTTTGCGATAAGCTAGATTACCATTGTAAAGAATATTTGAGAATAATGCATTAACACGAAGAGATGGTATTCATCGAATGATAGTATAATACTATTTCGCGCGTTCGACTATTCGAAATCTCTTTTTAAACAACTGACATTTTACAATAAAGTGAATCCTTGGATAACACCCAGATGTAAATACGTCTGTAAAAATACAACGCCGAGTGTTATGTCACTTTGGTACATCTGTTTTGTTGAAAACTTGTATGTGTGACGTTTCATAACAACTGATAACGAATAATAGTTGTAAATACAAGCATACATACACAATGTTAATCATTAACTTTTGACTAAATTAAGGTCAGATATTAAACATAAATCCAGAGCTATGGGTCCATCATTCTATATGTATTTGAACAAATATTTTTGGAAAATTGGAAAATTAAGGTACTAACAAGTTACCAAAGTAAAGTTTGGCAAATTAAAACTAAGACAAGGGCCAGTACTCTGCTGTTTCCATTCTGACATAACACATTTTTGAAAGTGTCCAGCCTTATTAATATGACCGAGATAACTTTATAAAATAATATATACCAAAACATGAGGTGAGGTTGGGGTGAGCGGGGTCAGGGTAGGGGGATGGGGAGGTGTGAGGATAAGGGTAGAGTGGGGTGGGGTGGAAATCAGATAACGCAGATAACATAGCAGTTTTTACTTAATCATCATGGGTCATAAGTCTTATGTTTCTTTTCAAATTTGGCTGGTTCTTTAAGCCTTCATTGATAAAAACACTTTTACCAAGTTTGATAAAAAATCAGATGAAAAATGACAGTGCTAATGTGTTAAAGTAGTAAAATATAGAATGTTTAAATAATTCAGTAGCCATAACTCTGCTGTTTCTTGGCAGATATGTCTTGTTTTCTAACTTATAACAATTAACATTCTGCAAAATATTGGTGATGATCAAATCAAACATTAAGGAGCTAGAGTGTAAACGAACCCAAATATATTAACTATTTTATCAATAACAAACAGTCCATACATCCTTTGTTGCCATTACTCTAATCCTTTTCAAAATTAACAATACTTAACAATGGTCCGCGTGTGCTTGTATTGGGAAACTCATTTTGTGTTTTAAACAATATAACATTAAAAAAGACAAAACTGTATTTTATAAACTGTATATGGATTTGTTTGACTATTTCTTGTCCCCCGTACTATCTAGATTGATATGTAGAGGTGTTTATGCTCCCGCATGGATGCATCTGTTTGTCCGTTCGTTCGTTCATTCGTTCGTTTGTCTTCCGTCTTAAGCAATTACGTCCGAAACTATCATGTCTCAGCCATAACGTTGAAAGAACTAAAAGGCTTTCCCCGTAACTTCACACTTATGTTAACCACAATGAGAATGTGTGTCGTGGGCAAGAATTGGGTCAGTACATCAAAGGTCAAAGTCACACTTGGAGGCCAAATGTCAAATATGTCAACATTTCGGCGACATTTGTAACTTATTGGTAACATTTCTTGTATTTTGCAAACTCTTTGTTCATTATCGCATTAATGTTTCAGTCCTTTAACGTTGCAAATCGTCTAATCTAATTCAATGTGGTGTACATCTAAAATCTTTAGAAACAAAGAAATGTTATAATTGTGATATAATCACACAGGCAGCTATTCATGTACTATTTAGAATTACATCCACAGTATGCAATTATGACTAATTTCAATTGATATTATGCACCTGTACATTTCAAATCATAATTCAATATCTCGGTAGCCCATAGTGCATATTCGAATCATTAGTACGGGTGGTGTGCAACGCGGCTGGGAGGAGCCTATGATAAACGTAACATGTGTGGTTCGCAACGCGGCTGGGGGGAGACTATGATATACATAACATTGGCATAACTACGTTGGTCGTTAGGTTAAATTACATATTCTCCGTTGTATGTACTCTGTGTAACTGTTAGAAATTAGTTTGTCTGGGAGCATTGATCATTTGACTGCACACTCGCATTGCCGGATAGTATACTGTATACGATTGTGCCAGGAAAACAGTGTTGAATGTGCGCTTGTTGAGTAAGTACTGTATTAAGTACATTTTATATCTCATTAGATATTACACTACATGTATTTGTTTCTTCTAAATGTGTAAGTAAAGCTGAACATCCGTCTGGTAGTGTATTTTTTACAGTAAAATAAAATTATCTCCAATTTATCCAAAGATATGAGTATTTTTTACCTCTACATTTACGTTTTAACAAACATGTTATGCGATATTCATGTGACTGTTTTATATTCATCAATATCATATGCCGCCATTTCGTGGATTTCATAATGTATCATCCGCAATCATCACCATCATCATTAATTAACATCAAATCCACAATCAGCCGCCATCATCATTAATTACCATCAAATCCATAATCATCCGCCATCATCACCATCATCATGTCTTATCATCAAATCCATAATCATCCGCCATCATCACCATCATCATTCATAACCATCAAATCCATAACCATCCGCCATCATCATCATCATTATTAATTGCCATCAAATCATTAATCAGCCGCCATCATCACCATTATCATTCATTACCATCAAACCCATAATCATCATCATCATCTTCATCATCATCATTAATCACCATCAAATCTATAATCATCCGTCATCATCACCATAATCATTCATTAACATCAAATCCATAATCAGCCACCATCAATACTATCATCATTAATTACCATCAAATCCATAATCAACCGCCATCATCACCATCATCATTCATAACCATCAAATCCATAATCAACCGCCATCATCACCATCATCATTAATTA
This sequence comes from Cyrtodaria siliqua, assembly GCA_037043455.1. Taxonomy (NCBI): domain Eukaryota; kingdom Metazoa; phylum Mollusca; class Bivalvia; order Adapedonta; family Hiatellidae; genus Cyrtodaria; species Cyrtodaria siliqua. Next base: position 212,495 of record JAWPHD010002373.1, on the reverse strand, counting down.
CCATCAAATCCATAATCAACCGCCATCATCGCCATCATCATTAATTACCATCAAATCCATAATCAGCCGCCATCATCGCCATCATCATTAATTACCATCAAATCCATAATCAGCCGCCATCATCGCCATCATCATTAACTACCATCAAATCCATAATCAACCGCAATCATCGCCATCATCATTAATTACCATCAAATCCACAATCAGCCGCCATCATCGCCATCATCATTAATTACCATCAAATCCATAATCAGCCGCCATCATCGCCATCATCATTAATTACCATCAAATCCACAATCAGCCACAATCATCACCATCATCATTAATTACCATCAAATCCATAATCAGCCGCAATCATCGCCATCATCATTAATTACCATCAAATCCACAATCAGCCACAATCATCACCATCATCATTAATTACCATCAAATCCATAATCAACCGCCATCATCACCATCATCATTAATTACCATCAAATCCATAATCAGCTGTCATCATCATCATCATTAATTACCATCAAATCCATAATCAACCGCCATCATCGCCATCATCATTAATTACCATCAAACCCACAATCAGCCACAATCATCACCATCATCATTAATTACCATCAAATCCATAATCAACCGCCATCATCGCCATCATCATTAATTACCATCAAATCCACAATAAGCCACAATCATCACCATCATCATTAATTACCATCAAATCCATAATCAACCGCCATCATCACCATCATCATTAATTACCATCAAATCCATAATCAACCGCCATCATCACCATCATCATTCATAACCATCAAACCCACAATCAGCCGCCATCATCACAATCATCATTAATTACCATCAAATCCATAATCAACCGCCATCATCACCATCATCATTCATAACCATCAAATCAATAATCAACCGCCATCATCACCATCATCATTAATTACCATCAAATCCATAATCAACCACAATCATCGCCATCATCATTAATTACCATCAAATCCATAATTAACCACAATCATCGCCATCATCATTAATTACCATCAAATCCATAATCAACCGCCATCATCACCATCATCATTAATTACCATCAAATCCATAATCAACCGCCATCACCACCATCATCATTCATAACCATCAAATCCATAATCAGCCGCAATCATCGCCATCATCATTAATTACCATCAAATCCATAATCAACCGCCATCATCACCATCATCATTCATAACCATCAAATCCATAATCAACCGCCATCATTACCATCATCATTAATTACCATCAAATCCATAATCAACCACAATCATCGCCATCATCATTAATTACCATCAAATCCATAATCAACCGCCATCATCACAGTCATTAGTCATTACCATCAAATCCATAATCAGCCGCCATCATCACCATCATAATTTATTACCATCAAATCCATAACCATCCGCCATCATCACCATCGCCATTCATTATCATCAAATATATCATGCGATATCATCACCATTTTATTCATCTCTTTTAATCATAATTTCCATCAATCATCAACAATCATAATCGTCGTCAATCAATATGATGAATCATCACTATCACCATACTTATGTTACTATTTTTATGTTAAATTAACTGTGTTATTAATACTTTGTCTACACAAATGATCATCTAACTGTGATACGATTAGAACTCACCAGGTGTGTGTGTGTGTGTGTGTGTTTGTGTGAGTGTGTGTGAGTGTGTGTGCGTGCGTGCGTGCGTGTCCGTGTGCATGATCAAAGGAGCATGCATACTCAAATGGTAGTACGTCAAAAACTACAATTTCAGTGTGAAAGCTGTGATGATAGGGACATTCTCCACACGAGTTTAAGCTAGCAATAGTTTTAGTAATTAATATGTACCATTATCATTCAATATATTGTTGAAAGCAATCGAAGAACCATATTGAACGCTGACTGTTACCAGTTTGTTTATGGTCTGAACAGCGTCATATCATGTTACAATGATATTACGAACATAATGCATACATTCCTCCTGTGGCAAGGAAAAGAAAATGACATTTAGACATTTTCGGTAGTTTTCCATGCGCAGCTTCTTTGGGGGACTTCTCTTCTAAAACTATTGGATGCTTTTTCCTACAAATTTACAGGAATGTTGCTCTTGATGTTTAGTTGTATTTTTTGTGTTGTTTTTTTTGAATTTCTTTTTTTGAATTGTTTTTTTTATTTTATTTTTTTTATTTTTTTTATTTTTTATTGTCTTTATTTAAATAAAGGCCTATTATACATAAAATAGGAAAAATTAAGCATTTTGTAAAAATTCCAACAAAATTAAAAAAATTAAGCGTAATGGTACGGTTCCAAAAACCAATATTAAATCTCAATATGCATGGTGACCTATAAATTTAATTGCATATATTGTCTAAATATATGTTCAAATAAGTGCCTAGGAAGATTGAACAAATACAATTTTCTAAACAAGCATGGGGACCTATCATTGTTATTGCACATTTTGTTTTTATATATGTTAAACTATGTGCTTAGAAAGTTTAAACAAATTCTATTATTGGGAACATACAAAAAAAAAGAAAATTGTATCATTATGGGCTAATTTGTGCATAAATTGTGGTAATGGTCTCAATAGATTTTGTAAAAAAAATATAGGTTTTACATAAAAATGAGCTTTAAATGTTATTGTAATTAAATGTTCTTTACTTTAATACAATTTTAGCAGAAATGTGACCAATGAATAAATTATTATACTTCTTCAAAAATGTCTTATTTAGCTATTTCATGGACTTGTTCAACTTTTTGGACAGATTGACAAATGGATAACATATAATTTTTTAAAATTTTAACAATCATAGTGACCTACCATTATTTTTGCCTTTTCTGTCTATATATATAACAGACTTACTGTACAAAAAGTTTAAAGAAAATCTGTTATGTAGAAAAAACTACAGAAAATGTCTTTAAACTGCTGACGAGTGATATTGACTCATATGTGTTATTCCATTACATGAGTTATGTTTAACAACTTCTATATTACCCAAATACTTTTGACATGAGTATGACCAAAACGCATATCCCCGATTGACGCCAGTTTGTTCCCAAACGTCCCTGTAAGTGTTCAGCTATTATTTAGGTGTAAAGTTCGAACCCTATCTGAGTCAAATTTATCTCAGCTGTTGCAGTTATGTTATGAAGCTGCACGTAAACCGTATACTCGTTCAAACATGTTGGTTAAATATGGTGAGCACGAACATGTCATTGTCCGACTGTTTATAAGATGCGAAGCTCAAATCTGTTTAAATGCTTTTGAATCTACGCGTATACCGTTTAACACGTAGTATACCGTTTACTGTCATCGTAACATATTATTGCAGGTGGTTTGTTAAAATCATATAAATAAACCTTCATATAAATGTTTAGTGTTTAATATTCTTAGGTCTTTACTTGATTCACAAAGGACTATAAATTTTAGATAATATTTCTTCTGTGTTTATGTCTTTGATGTAATATCGATAAATGATTAAGGTGATTCAATATGCTACATTTATCATTTATAACAATGATATTGTAGTTTATGTTACTTATCCGTATGCAGATCGTGTGAATGTCAAACCCCATACTGTTACGTCTATTGTCCTTTTGCAACACATTTTGAACAACTTGACTACCGCCCTTTTGTTTTAATGGTTTGGTCAAGCATGTGAACACTAGTTATTAATTCCAGTTTGCTTTGTTGTTCGAAAAATATAAATATTCAAAAGGAATCCACAAACGATATTGTTTTAATTTGATAAACACTAAAATCATGGAAACAAACCCCTAAGGCAAACAAGTTGTGTTGAATAGAGCGTATAAGAGGTAGGGCACCTGCCTTATATTGTAAAATAAAATTGTATAACACTTTTATCAGAAACCAATATTTAAAATGTCAATAGTACGAACATGTTAGTATTCCCAAAGATGTTATGCATATGACGGGGAACATGATACGGGTTTCATTATAACATTAAACTTGGGGTTTCAGTTTTCTTCCATATTCTATCAAATGTTTAAGTATACTACTGGTGCATTATTATCAAAAGTTATTAATAAATAAAATCAATTTGCTATGTATTATTTGAATACTTAATATTAATGACTGAAAGTATGCAAGTCATATGGAAGACTAACAGGACGCTGATAATTTTAAACTAATCAAGATTTCCAAGTGGCCCCTTAAAATATACTCAGTATATGTACACAGTATCTTAATCTTTAATATGTTAAATATATATATAGAGGGTAAAGAGGATAGTATATTATGTATTACATATACACAATACACTTGACAATATATATATATTATGTATTACAAATACACAATACACTTGACAATATATATATATTATGTATTACAAATACACAATACACTTGACAATATATATATATTATGTATTACAAATACACAATACACTTGACAATATATCTATATATTATGTATTACAAATACACAATACACTTGACAATATATATATATATTATGTATTACAAATACACAATACACTTGACAATATATATATATTATGTATTACAAATACACAATACACTTGACAATATATATATATTATGTATTACAAATACACAATACACTTGACAATATATATATAGTATGTATTACAAATACACAATACACTTGACAATATATATATATAGTATGTATTACAAATACACAATACACTTGACAATATATATATAGTATGTATTACAAATACACAATACACTTGACAATATATATATAGTATGTATTACAAATACACAATACACTTGACAATATATATATAGTATGTATTACAAATACACAATACACTTGACAATATATATATAGTATGTATTACAAATACACAATACACTTGACAATATATATATATAGTATGTATTACAAATACACAATACACTTGACAATATATATATATTATGTATTACAAATACACAATACACTTGACAATATATATATATTATGTATTACAAATACACAATACACTTGACAATATATATATAGTATGTATTACAAATACACAATACACTTGACAATATATATATAGTATGTATTACAAATACACAATACACTTGACAATATATATATAGTATGTATTACAAATACACAATACACTTGACAATATATATATATTATGTATTACAAATACACAATACACTTGACAATATATATATATTATGTATTACAAATACACAATACACTTGACAATATATATATATTATGTATTACAGATACACAATACACTTGACAATATATATATATTATGTATTACAGATACACAATACACTTGACAATATATATATATTATGTATTACAGATACACAATACACTTGACAATATATATATATTATGTATTACAGATACACAATACACTTGACAATATATATATATTATGTATTACAGATACACAATACACTTGACAATATATATATATTATGTATTACAGATACACAATACACTTGACAATATATATATATTATGTATTACAGATACACAATACACTTGACAATATATATATATTATGTATTACAGATACACAATACACTTGACAATATATATATATTATGTATTACAGATACACAATACACTTGACAATATATATATATTATGTATTACAGATACACAATACACTTGACAATATATATATATTATGTATTACAGATACACAATACACTTGACAATATATATATATTATGTATTACAAATACACAATACACTTGACAATATATATATATTATGTATTACAAATACACAATACACTTGACAATATATATATATTATGTATTACAAATACACAATACACTTGACAATATATATATATTATGTATTACAAATATTCCTGCATTATCGATTCTATGTCTTAGATATTGAGGTAGGGTTATTCACTCACACACTCCCTCTTCATAACTAATCATAAATGTCAGCGTACAATTTTACCTTCATCCAACCAGAGATGCTCTATTATTAGTAATTTTGTTACTTCCTTGATCTAAATATCTCTATTTATTTTATTTTATTTTTTAGCCTTATTCATTATGTTTATTAGCTTTGGAGTTGCTTTGTACTGTATACTGCAGTATCGGTTTTAGGTTTTGAGGTAGGGTTTGTGTTATCTTTTTCACATCTTAACTCTCTCTTCATAACTAAATGTCAGCGTACAGTTTTATCCTCATCCAACCAGATATGTTCTTTTATTAGTATCACATTTGGCTCCAGAATGTCTATTCAAAGAAACCAGTCAGTCCCTACAACCTGCCAACGATAAGTTGTTTTTAAAGAGTTGTATTTAAACTGCCGTGTATTTTAGTGTGTTTTTTTGTTTAGTATTTGTTCTTTTCGTGTTTGTGTATCCCTGCTGAAAGCGTAAGCCGAAAGCGCTTTGGTTTTAATAAACTGTAGCACTGTTTAACTGTTTTTTCCCCATCTATTAATGTATTCCAACATTTTCGTATCCCCTCTGGGATCCAGTGCTTTTTGAAAGGTCTTTTGTAGATGTATGTTTTTTCTCACCCTTATATATATATATACAGTTTATAAAAACCCAAGTGCTTTCGGCTTACGCCTTCATCAGGGGTATACAAACACGAAAATAACAAATACGAAACAAAAAACACTAAAATACACGGCAGTTTAAATAAAACTCTTTAAAAAACAACTTATCGTTTGGCAATGTTGTATATATATATATATATATATGTATACATATACATATATACACACATATATTTGGCCACTAAATATATATAATTTCAATTAAATTTAAGATAATAATATATGTAACTTAAATTAAGTTTAACGTCTGCTTAAGACATGTGTCTATCCATTTTACGCGACCGCTAAAACAAGTTTGATTGCACTTGTATTTTTTTAATATCAACAGATTTTAATACTTATGAGTGTTAGTAGCAAACAATGGTTAACAAGAGCTATACTAATTGATTTGTAATACTATGATCACTTATTATAGATAACAGAATTTCTTAGTGTAAACCACTCATATACATATGTAGATAGATTGCTTATAGTTGTTCCATTTTCACATGTTATTAACTGAATGAACTTCGGAATATTTGGCCTAAACCAGAAATATCGATTTATGTATTTTTTTCCTTAAATCAGTATATAGTGTACATTCTAAAATAAAAAGAAATTTGTCTTCCAAAGTGTTACAAATGGAACATGCCCTTTATATGTATACTGAACATATATGTTTACGTTTCTTATTCATAGTTCAAACCATATTGGGTTATGGGCTCGCCTCGCATGGAGGTAAGGGAGTTGGTGAGTAGTGGGAGGGGGTTGGGGTGGAATGTGCACTCTCAAATTTTGTTTTTGGTTTGGTATTTTTTCTTCAAAAGTAACCAATCCTCATCACTGGGGCTGGGGAGGGTGGGGAGTGTGGGGGAGGGGCGAGAGTGGGGCAAATGTAAATATTTCTTCGTTGTTAGTTTTGTTTATTATTACATCATAACTATGGTGCCTGATGTTGGATAGGGTGGGTGGGGAAGGGGATGGCGGGGTACACTATCAAATGAATTTTGTATCTATTTTTCTTAACGGATAACATCAATCCTTATACAGTTATATAAAAAAGAGTAAATATTTCTGTGTAGTCAGTCTTACACCGTGATTATGGTGTATACTGCCTACCTCAAAATCCATATTTTCAATTCGGCTGGTGTGGCGCAGTCGGTAGCGCGGCGGATTCAATCCTCCGTAGTGCCACTGAGATTAGTTGGTGCGTTCTTGGGCAAGACACTCTCCCTTAGCCTCGTCCTTCGGATAGGGACGTAAACCGGGCGGTCCCGTGTATCGGTCTATCCTCCCAGCACGTTAAAGAACCATAGGAATCTATTCGATAATAAGAGTAGGGCACGGTTCCCGGATTCCTATGTATACTTCTCTGGGGCGGCTCTAAATAACATATACTGTGTTGATGAACCGTTAAACAACATTCAGTTCAATTCAATTCAATTCGTTCCCCAAGGTCACAGATCCTCTATTACTATTTTTAGCATATCTCAAAACGGCCGCCATTCAAATGCTTAAAGACAGCAATATATTCTTAATTATGGCTTATCCCAAGGAACATTCACACAGAGCTGTTTTATTTTATGTTGGCTCCGATTTAGGCTCCTCTACAATATATTAAATGTCCCCCGACCACATGTTAAATATTTTCGGCACATTACAACACGTGGCTTACCCGAATTTACATAGACATGTTTTATTTTACTTTTGATTTAGGTTTAAGCTCTTCTATAATATAATAAATGCCCACCACAATCTCACCCCACTCCTCTGTTACTATTTTAGCACATTTCAAAATGGCCGAAATCCAAATGCTTAAAGATAGAATATGTAATAGATAGTGTCTGGACTCTGCGAGTTGGTTTATTTAAACACCGAGATGGGTGTAGTGCGGTGTCCGGTTGGGGCCAGATACAATGTCGCGGGCGACAATGCGACGCCCGAAAACGTGACATTGCGACATCGCGATACGACCGTGCGACATTGCGACACGACAACTCGACATTGCGACATTGCGATACGACATTGCGATACGACCTCGAGACAATTATGTTGTGATGTCGTATCGCAATGTCGCCATGTCATATCGCGATGACGTGATGTCGCATTGTCGGGCGTCGCATTGTCGCGCTGGTTCTGAGATCGATATTTGTTATAAACATGCACAAAGTCATTTCGAATGCAGAACTGGGTTTGACTGCAGAGCTGGCTCTGAGATCGATATTAGTTCTAAACATACACCAAATCATGTTGAATGCAGAGCTGGGTTTGAATGCATAGCTGGCTCTGAGATCGATATTCGTTTTAAACTTACACCAATGCATTATGAATGCAGAGCTGGGTTTGAATACAGAGCTGGCTCTGAGATCGATATTCGTTTTAAATATGCACAAAGTCATTTAATTATATTCATTAAACTGTGGAAGACGCCATTTTGAATATCGAGCTGGGTTTGACTTTCGAGCTGGCTCTGAGGCCGATATTCGTTATAAACATACACCAAGTGATTTTGAATACAGAGCTGGGTTTGAATACATAGCTAGCTCTGAGATCGATATTCGTTATAAACATACACCAAGTGATTTTGAATACAAAGCTGGGTTTGAATACAGAGTTGGCTCTGAGATGGATATTCGTTTTAAACGTACACCAAGTCATTTTGAATGCAGAGCTGGGTTTGAATTTCGAGCTGGCTCTGAGATCGACATTCGTTTCAAACGTGAACCAAATCATTTTGAATATCGAGCTGGGTTTGAATTTCGAGCTGGCTCTGAGATCGGTATTCGTTTTAAACGTATAACAAGCCATTTTGAATATCGAGCTGGGTTTGAATTTCGAGCTGGCTCTGAAATCGATATTTGTTTTAAACGTGAACCAAGTCATTTGGAATATAGAGCTGGGTTTGAATTTCGAACTGGCTCTGAGATCGATATACGTTTTAAACGTATAACAAGGCATTTTGAATATAGAGCTGGGTTTTAATTTCGAGCTGGCTCTGCGACCTGCACAGAGCGAAAGTGACAACCAAACTACATACATACAACGGAAATGACTACACAGCACAGCAGCACCAGATCAACCAACTCATTCCATGCAGAGAAGTCCAGACTCTATTGTGGCCATTACTTCAAGATACGTGTCTTCGGATTGCGCTTGTCGTTTTTGTTGTCGGAAGAACTTTAAACCTTAGAACCACACACACACACGCACGCACGCACGCACCAAACATTGAATTCTACACGCTATATACCTAGATGTACCGGGATTCTCTGGTGGCTTTAAAGGTGGAGGGACTATAGTCCTTAGAATGACACACACACACACACACACACACACACACACACACACACACACACACACACACACGCAAACACGCACACACATACGTACGCGCACACACACACAAACACAGCTATGCATTCAAAACGATTTGGTGCATGTTTAAAACGAATATCGATCTCAGATCCAGCTCTGTATTCAAACCCAGCTCTGCATTCAAAATGACTTTGTGTATGTTTTAAACGAATATCGATCTCAGAGCCAGCTCGAAATTCAAATCCCACTCCGTATTCAAAATGTCTTGTTATACGTTTAAAACGAATATCGATCTCAGAGCCAGCTCGAAATTCAAACCCAGCTCGAAATTCAAAATGACTTTGTGTATATTTATAACGAATAACGAGCTCAGATATTATTCATTGTATCACGTAACAAGAAACGTTGTAATGTTTACATTACTTAATAAAGAATCTTGAATCTTGGAATCTGTTATTATTTATTATTATTGTTATTATTATTATTATTATTATTATTATTAATATTATTATTATTATTTGTTATTAATATTATTATTATTATTATTATTATTATTATTATTATTATTTGTTATTATTATTATTTGTTATTATTATTATTATTATTATTATTATTATTATTATTATTATTATTTTTAATTTATTATTATTTATAATTATTATTATTATTTATTATTATTATTATTATTTATTATTATTATATTTTTTTATTATTATTTATTATTATTATTATTATTTATTATTATTATTATTATTATTATTATTATTATTATTATTATTATTATTATTATTTATTATTATTATTATTTTTAATATTATTATTAATTAATATTATTATTATTATTATTATTATTATTATTATGATTTATTATTATTATTAGTAGTAGTAGTAGTAGTAGTATTTTTATTATTAATATTTATTATTATTAATATGTTTATTATTATTTATTATTATTATTATTATTGTTATTATTATTATTATTATTATTATTATTTATTATTATTATTATTATTATCATTATTATTATTATTTATTATTATTATTATTATTATTATTATTATTATTATTTTTATTATTATACCCATGTGTTTAATTCTTGTATATTATTTAAAAGTACAGAGCCATAATAAGAATATATATCTAAGTAGCAAGTTACTATAGTTGTATTATTATTATTATTATTTATTATTATTATTTTTATTATTATTATTATTATTAAAAAAAAAAAATATTATTATTATTTATTATTATTATTATTATTATTATTATTATTATTATTATTATTATTATTATTATACCCAAGTGTTTAATTCTTGTGTATTATTTAAAAGTACAGAGCCATAATAAGAATATATATCTAAGTAGCAAGTTACTATAGTTGTTGAAAATCATTACATAAGTTGGGTTTTGTTGATATTTAAGTTTACAGTAGTTGTTTAGTTTGTCTAAACATTACTAAAGACTTCCTTGGATGGAGATATTACAATAATGTGGTCCACCTACTGTCGCCCAACTTCACTGGACGGTCACTTTTTTATTGAGTCTGGCATATCATTATTAACCAGATTAAATAGGAGGGAGTACATATAGCTTACCAACCATAACACAATTTAAGTTTTAAGATTATATTGATATTTTACCATTGCATGAGGCGATCATTTATCATGCGATTTGAGATGGTTGCCTGATTGCGACGAGTTTGTTTTTTCAATTTTAAGTACGCCCTTTTTAACTGATGTAACCATTACTCTTCATTACTCTTATTTATTCAAGTGCACCTTCATTTGGTCCACATATTCTTCGCATATTCAGAGTATGCTTACATTTCCTTCTTATAGTTTAAAATTGCGTAGCCGCAATACACACGCTATCTGTCTGTGAACAACTGACTCTTTATAAAAAATAATTGTGGTACTGAACGACTTATAAGCAATCCGTTTCGTTTCAGACAAGAAACACGGTTATCAGTTCACACTGGCTCGATCACAGGCGGTCAAACCCGAAGTTGCCAAAAAATACATCACAGAACTATTTGAAAAGTCGGGAATAGAAGGAGTTTCAAATTATCTAATGGCAGAAGTGAACAGATGGAAAGAATTCCCTATAAACATGGCCGTTACCGGAGAATCGGGAGCAGGAAAGTCAAGCTATATTAACTCAATCAGGGGGCTACGTGCAACTGATGATGGAGCAGCGGCCGTTGGTGTGAAGGAAACAACACAACTGCCAACGCCATATCAACATCCAAGAAACGAAAGGCTTAAACTCTGGGATCTACCGGGCCTTGATACACCAGACTATCCGCGAGAAAAATATTTGGAAAAAGTAGAGTTTGAAACGTATGATTTTTTTATCATCTTATCAGCTGGGAGATTTACCAATAACGATATATGGTTGGCCAAAGCTGTACGTGAAAAAGGCAAGAAGTTTTTCTTCGTTCGAACAAAGGTAGATATTGATATACACAACGAGAAGATTGATCATCCCGACAGAAACAGTGACACGGTACTAGAAACCATACGACAAGATTGCTTAGCCAACTTTGAACAATTTGACTTCCGGAATGAAAATGATGTTTTTCTTATTGATAACCATAAGAAGGCCTTTGACTTTGGAAATCTGTCCGAGCGTTTAATTGAAGAAACACCAAACGCTAAAAAGGACGCATTGCTTTTGACATTGGAACCAACAACACGGGGCCTTATCGAAAAGAAGTATCGCGCAATGCAATCGCGCATATGGAAAATCTCCCTTATTTCAGCATGCGCTGGAGCTATACCCATTCCAGGTCCTGGAGAAGCTGCTGACGTAGCAATTTTAATAGAAGAAAGCAGATTTTATGCTAATCAGTTTGGATTGACAGACACCGCGCTTTCACAATGTGCATCACGCTTCGGAATGTCTGTGGAAGCCATGAAAGACCATTTCAAACTGCAATCCGTTCTTATAAAGCTCACATTCAAAGGTATAACGGGATTCTTCACTGTACTTGCAGCTTCGTCAGTCATTGAAAATACATTAGCAATCGGCATACCTTTTTTGGGAAGCATAGTGGCAGGTACTATTTCTTATGGCACCACCGTACCTAGTTTACGCTATATGCTAGATATGTATTACAACGATGCTTTACGTTTGAATGAGGCTATGGCACAACGACATCGTTCAGACTTGTGATCAGTTATCAAACAGAAAATTTAAAGGCCGAACTGAAATTGGTAGGCAAACATGCTTCGGTTGAAAACATATCTAAATATATTAGTGTGTCTCTTTAAGGCACTTGTAAAATAATTTATGAAAGTGTCTCTTTAATAATTTAAAGTTCGACGAGTTACATTGAACCTGTTCATACAGGTTTCAACCGGTTCCTAGAGGGCGCTATATACTCGTTTGCACGTGCAAAGCGTCTATACGCTGACGTGTACTGAGCAGAAAAGCTTTTCCGTCATTCGAATCCGACAGGCAAACAGTAAAGTCGCTACATCCAGAAGTTCTTAAAACTAGTTAGAATTCGGGCTGTCTTTAACATATGGAGTCAGCGGAGGAGCCGGGAAGGCACACAGAGACATGAGACCAATCCAGAGCGCGTTTTCACGGTCCCCGGTTGTATCACTTCAAAACTCCCAGCGATAGAGACTAAGTTAAAGGTAGTTTAAAGCAGCAAAACATAGAGGTTTGTGAATGAATAGGAGCTACTCCGGGCTTTATAGACGCATTAAGAAATAGCTATAAAATCCCCTTTTTCGAGTCGGCAGTTTCTTTTGCTAATAATTATAAGCAGGAAGACTTATAGTCAAAATATAACTGGGTAAAACAAAAACAAAACAATCAAAAAAAAATCAAGGTACTGATTAAAAGCTTCACAACAACTTCAAGTTTTGCAGTGTGTCTCTTTAAGGGAGGTGATTAAACTGGAGATCGAATTGCTTAACATGTGTAATGTTTCTTGACGATGGGTGGGGGACTATCAGCGATAAGGCAGCATGCATGAAAGATTCTATTTTTGTAAATAATAGTCTAGAGAAAGCAGGTTTTGTCATAAATTATAATGAATGAATGGTGTTTTACGGCACGCCGACACATAAATAGGTCATACTGTGCGCAAAAACCGACGAAAGATGAAGAAAATAAGTAGTAATTAGAAATTAATGTAAATATTTAAAGATAAAACTATTAAAAATAAGGGTTGATATGGTAGTAATATACACTATATATGTAAATCAACAAATGCCCGGTATATAAACAAATAAATAATAATAAATCATTATGGGATCCTGTAAACAGTCTGACATGGGATGGTCTTTGCTTGGAAAGTATTGAATTTAACCTTTCCATACCAGAGAAGACAGTTCAAGACCTGCTACTGACTCTTGATTTAATAATTAATATTCTACCGACTATTAGCGAAACGTACTGGCAGAGTAAGTTCAATGATGCCTGTTATTGACAATATCGCGAGATTTATGACAAGGTCATTATACGTATATATCTCCTTGGGATCACTTATTTAAATTAAACAGTGATGATCCCTATTGCTATTTTGGTAGAATAACGTAGACAATCTGAACATCCGAAAACTGGGTAATGTTTCTCGCTGCCAGACTATAGTTTATTCAGATGATAGCAACAGAGCATGCGGAGCGTCAATTCAATCTTTCACAAAGCATGGTCAGAAGTAAACGCCTTAAAAGATTCTAATTTCAGAGAAATTTAAGCAGTAAAACTAGTAATTAATGCGTATGGTTCTTTGCTTAAAAACAAGTCGGTTAAATGGTTCACGTATTCTTAAAAAAAAAAATAATAAGGCAGCATCATTACTATTTTGTCATTTTATGGACAGGCCGACGCAGACCATATTTATATTGTACTGTATCGATCCGGTGTCGGACGGGCACTGCTACAATTTTGTCATTTTATGGATCCGGCGTCGGGCCGACGCAGAATGCTTTTATTTGGTATTGTATCGACCCAGTGTCGGGCGCCGGACACTGTCACTATACTGTCATTTTATGGATACGGCGTCAGGCCGACATAGAATGTATTTATTTTGTATTGTATCGATCCGGTGTCGGGCGGACACAGTTACTATAGTGTCGTTTTATGGATCGGCGTCAGGCCGACGCAGAGTGTATTTATATTGTATTATATCGAATTATTTCGATCCGAGTTCGGGTAGACACAGTCACTATATTTATTTTTTTTGTCGTTTTATGGATACGGCGTCAGGCCGATGCAGAATGTATTTATTTTGTATCATCCGGTGTCGGGCGGACACATTCACTATATTGTCGTTTTATGGATGAATGCAGAATGTATGTATTGTCGTTTTATGGATCCGGCGTCAGGCCGACGCAGAATGTATTTATTTCGTATTGTATCGATCCGGTGTAAGGCGGACACAGTCACTATAATGTCATTTTATGGATCCGACGTCAGGCCGACGTAGAATGTATTTATTTTGTATTATAGGTTATTGCATTTGTATGGCTAAATATTACTTGGAACGAGTTGTTTTGGCAAAGGACGACGAGCTTGCGAGTCGTCCTGCGCCAAAACAACGAGTTCCAAGCAATATTTAGCCATACAAATTCAATAACCGTTTTATTGTATACTTTCATATTGTTTTTGATCAACGTTAATTGTATGACTATTACTTTTCATTGCATTTGTGTTATTTTTATAGTTTTTGATGGAATTTATATCTTGCCATTCAGTTTCATTTTGTGTGGATGATTATTTTGCGCGAAAACGACGTCGACGTCGGATGACGTCATTAAAAACCTCAAGCGATTTTCTGAAGTTTGTTTACCATTCCATCGATAACGTTAAAAACAGTGGGTGAGTGACCATTTGAATTATTTTATCAATTTTTGCCATAAAAGGTTGAAAAAAACTCGTATTTTTTTGTTGACACTATAGGAAGGATTCCGTTATTTTTATTTGAAAGTAGTTCCTTATTTCTATTTCGCGGCTCTTAGCAAACACGAGCAAAAGTTCCCGTGCAATATCAATGAGTGCAATACCGTAGAATAGTGCACGCTTAGCTCAATGCAAACTAAACGGGACAATATTATAGGTTATTGCATTTGTATGGCTAAATATTACTTGGAACGAGTTGTTTTGGCAAAGGACGACGAGCTTGCGAGTCGTCCTGCGCCAAAACAACGAGTTCCAAGTAATATTTAGCCATACAAATTCAATAACCTTTTTATTGTATACTTTCATATTGTTTTTGATCAATGTTAATTGTATGACTATTACTTTTCATTGTATTTGTGTTATTTTTATAGCTTTTGATGGAATTCCTATCTTGCCATTCAGTTTCATTTTGTGTGGATGATTATTTTGCGCGAAAACGACGTCGACGTCGGATGACGTCATTAAAAACAACAAGCGATTTTCTGAAGTTTGTTTACCATTCGATAACGTTAAAAACAGTGAGTGAGTGACCATTTGAATTATTTTATCATTTTTTGCCATAAAAGGTTGAAAAAAAACTCGTATTTTTTTGTTGACACTATAGGAAGGATTCCGTTATTTTTATTTGAAAGTAGTTCCTTATTTCTATTTCGCGGCTCTTAGCAAGCACGAGCAAAAGTTCCCGTGCAATATCTATGCATGCAATATCGTAGAATATTGCACGCTTAGCTCAATGCAAACTAAACGGGACAATATGAAAGTATACAATAAGAAAGTATACAATAATGTATCGACCCGGCGTCGGGCGGACACAAACCATTTTTTCGATCCGGCGTCGGGCCGAAGCAGAAAATATTTATTATATTGTATCGATCCGATGCCGGCACAAACATTTTTTGGATCCGGCGTCGGGCCGACGCAGAAAGTATTTGTTATATTGTATCGATCCGGTGCCGGGCTGGCACTAACATTTTTTGGATCCGGCGTCGGCCCGACGCAAGTAATAATTGTGTTGTATCGCACTGATCTGGTGTCGGGCGGACACAATCAATATATTGTCATTTTATGGATCCGACGTCAGGCCGACGCAGAATGTACTTATTTTTTATTGTATCGATCCGTTTTCGGGCGGAAACACATACTATATTGTCATTTTATGGATCCGACGTCTGGCCGACGTAGAATGTATTTTTTTGCATTGTATCAATAAGGTGTCAGAAATCAAAACAAAAGTTTTGTATTAAGGAAAGGAATTCATATCTCATAGCTATGGTGGCTGATATGTGCCATCTCATCTTTTCGTTATTTCGCCGCGAAATAACGCCGAGCGAAATAACGCCGGACGAAAAGACGCCGGGCAAAATAACGAAAAGACGAAAAAACGCCGAGCGAAATAACGAAAAGACGCAAAAACGCTGGGCGAAATAACGAAATAACGCCAGGCGAAAAGACGCCAAGCGAAATAACAAAAAAACGCCAGGCGAAATAACGCCAAGCGAAAAGACGACAAATAGTCAGAACGCCGAGCAAAAGACAACATCACGCGACTGGTTCTATGGAGTCCGTCTTGGCCCATCCGACTGTCGGACGGCGACTCGAAACAATTCACAGGTGTTAGAAGGTGTGGGTTGCTGAGGTGATAAAGCGTGCTCAGATATTCACACAACCTAGCACCCAAAACGCTATCCTATCCAAAGTATTCACACAACATTCCTCCGAACACTCACTCCTATCCCAGCTATCCACACCTCACCAAGTACGCTATCCTACCCAAAGTACTAATTCCTTCTAACATCGAGTACGCTATCCTACCAATACTATTAGTGTCTCTTAACACTGAGCACACTATCCTACCCAAGCAATTCATAGCACGCTATCCTACCCAAGTAACTCACGCCTCCTAACACCGAGCAAGCTAGCATACACCAGCTACACACAACTGATATCATGCCCTAGCTACCCACATCTAGCGTCGAGCACGCTATCATGCCCCCAGCTGTTCATATCTTGTACCAAGTGCGCTATCATGCCCGGCTACTACACATCATATCACCGAGAACGCTATCCTACCAATACTATTAGTGTCTCTTAACACTGAGCACACTATCCTACCCAAGCAATTCATAGCACGCTATCCTACCCAAGTAACTCACGCCTCCTAACACCGAGCAAGCTATCCTACACCAGCTACACACAACTGATATCATGCCCTAGCTACCCACACCTAGCGTCGAGCACGCTATCATGCCCCCAGCTGTTCATATTTTGTACCGAGTGCGCTATCATGCCCGGCTACTACACATCATATCACCGAGAACGCTATCCTACCTATCTAGCATCGAACACGCTAATATTCCCCAGCTATTCACAGCTCCTAGCACCAAACACGCTATCATGTCCAAGCAATCAACATTTGAGGAACCGAGCATGCACGCTATTCTACCCCAGCTACCCACACCTCCTAGCACTTGTGAGTTGGTTCTAATCGCGGTCCGAAGGCGGACTCCACATGACCTGGCGGGGTTTTGTCTTTTCGACGGCATTTTGACTATTTCTCGTCTTTTCGCCCGGCGTTATTTCGCGGCGAAATAACGAAAAGATGAGATAGCACATATCAGCCACCATACATAGCAAATCAAGGCATGTGGGATCGTTTGTTAGAAAACTCGGGTGATGGAATCTGAAACCCTAAAGATGGGTATGTGATGGAATGCGACGACACAAACATAATAATTACTCTTAATTTGGGAATTTAAAGCGTTTCTAGATAATGTACCCTCTCTTTAAAAAATCGAATAAATGTTTGCCTGTGCGAATTAACACCCTTCTATTGTTTGTTAACTTTTAGAATGTAACATTTATATATTTAATTTTTTTTTTTTCGATCACCACTTCGGTGACCCGTTTATTCTCCCCGTAAATAGGTGTGTGATGGGTCGGGGAGGACCATCCCACCGCACACCTTACAAATATAATGATATATCTTAATAATTCATGAAGATTCATATGAGCACAAAGTACAAGCATATTATCATTATTCAATTAAAATGTAAACAAATAGTTATACTACATGTTGCAATAGATGCAGTTAATATTTTTATTATTAAGGGGAAGTGTTTTAGCATGTTAAACAATAGAGGAAAAAATAGTGAAGATCTAAGTTTTCTTACTCTGTATGTTAACCCCCATGCAGCCCCTCACAACAGGAAACATATGAGCATTGATTAAAATGATATCAACTTTAAAAGTGATGCGGTCTTGGTTCAGCTAAATTGGCCTATGTAAACACTTTTTATTCAGACAGTATTACCTTTTATCCCATTATTTGGTGAATATTTCATACAGTGAATTACAAAATTTTACAAAAACTCATTTTGTAATAAGTTTATTTTAGGAAGGTTCGAAAATATCTTTGTATATTTGACAGTTTTGATAGAAAGGTTCTAGATTTTTGTTCATAATGGCTATTTCTTTAAGAGTTTTATAACAGTACACAAGTCTGTTTTTAGCTCGACTATTCGAAGAATAAGAGAGCTTATGTAATCACCCCGGCGTCGGCGTCGGCGTTGGCATCGGCGTCGGCGTCGGCGTCCCACATCAAGGTTTGCGTGTAAGCTGTGTTTACAAGTCGATATCTTCTCTTACATTTCTTATCCTAGCAAAACCAAATTTGGCCATCGGCTTCCTTATAGCATTATCTTAAGGCCTGCATAAGCCTTTTGGTTCCTGTAACCCATGGGCTGCCGCTCCCATGGAACCCAAATTATGATAGCCCATAAAATGTGTCCCATTTCACATCAAATTTTGCGTGTAAGCTGTATTTACAAGTCTATATCTCTTACAAGTCTTACCCTAGCGCAACCAAATTTGGCCATTAGCTTCCTTATAGCATTATCTTAAGGGATGCTTAAGTAATTTTGGTTCCTGTAACCCCTGGGCTCCCATGGAACCCAAATTCTGACCCAAAAATTTGTCTGTTTCACATCAAATTTTGCGTGTAAGCTGTGTTTACAGGTCTATATCTCTTACATTTCTTGTCCTAGCTGAACTAAATTTTGGAATTGGTTTCCTTATAGTATGTTGTAAAGGGTTGGATAAGTAATTTTGTCTTCTGCAAATTCTAGTCAATTTTTACACATATATGTTGCCCACCCCACCCCCACCCCCGCCTCTCACCACCCCCACCACCCTTACACATGAAACTTATTTTTTTCTTTTTTTTTGTACATATTTCTGTGTTGTTTTAGTCAATTCTTACACATATATGTTGCCCCCTCCCTCCCCCATAACCCACTCCCGCCTCTCACCCCTGCTCCCCCACACCCTCCATCCCCCCACAACCCACTTCCGCCTCTCACCCCTGCTCCCCCACACCCACCCTCACTGGAAACTCTATATTTTTTTTTACATATTTCTGTGTTGGTTTTACCCTCTCTTTAAAAAATCGAATAAATGTTTGCCTGTGCGAATTAACACCCTTCTATTGTTTGTTAACTTTTAGAATGTAACATTTATGTATTTAATTTTTTTTTTTTCGATCACCACTTCGGTGACCCGTTTATTCTCCCCGTAAATAGGTGTGTGATGGGTCGGGGAGGACCATCCCACCGCACACCTTACAAATATAATGATATATCTTAATAATTCATGAAGATTCATATGAGCACAAAGTACAAGCATATTATCATTATTCAATTAAAATGTAAACAAATAGTTATACTACATGTTGCAATAGATGCAGTTAATATTTTTATTATTAAGGGGAAGTTTTTTAGCATGTTAAACAATAGAGGAAAAAATAGTGAAGATCTAAGTTTTCTTACTCTGTATGTTAACCCCCATGCAGCCCCTCACAACAGGAAACATATGAGCATTGATTAAAATGATATCAACTTTAAAAGTGATGCGGTCTTGGTTCAGCTAAATTGGCCTATGTAAACACTTTTTATTCAGACAGTATTACCTTTTATCCCATTATTTGGTGAATATTTCATACAGTGAATTACAAAATTTTACAAAAACTCATTTTGTAATAAGTTTATTTTAGGAAGGTTCGAAAATATCTTTGTATATTTGACAGTTTTGATAGAAAGGTTCTAGATTATTGTTCATAATGGCTATTTCTTTAAGAGTTTTATAACAGTACACAAGTCTGTTTTTAGCTCGACTATTCGAAGAATAAGAGAGCTTATGTAATCACCCCGGCGTCGGCGTCGGCGTCGGCATCGGCGTCGGCGTCCCACATCAAGGTTTGCGTGTAAGCTGTGTTTACAAGTCGATATCTCTTATATTTCTTATCCTAGCAAAACCAAATTTGGCCATCGGCTTCCTTATAGCATTATCTTAAGGCCTGCATAAGCCTTTTGGTTCCTGTAACCCATGGGCTGCCGCTCCCATGGAACCCAAATTATGATAGCCCATAAAATGTGTCCCATTTCACATCAAATTTTGCGTGTAAGCTGTATTTACAAGTCTATATCTCTTACAAGTCTTACCCTAGCGCAACCAAATTTGGCCATTAGCTTCCTTATAGCATTA
The DNA here is from genome assembly GCA_037043455.1 of Cyrtodaria siliqua. Lineage (NCBI taxonomy): Eukaryota > Metazoa > Mollusca > Bivalvia > Adapedonta > Hiatellidae > Cyrtodaria > Cyrtodaria siliqua. Next base: position 191,177 of record JAWPHD010002373.1, on the reverse strand, counting down.
TCTTAAGGGATGATTAAGTAATTTTGGTTCCTGTAACCCCTGGGCTCCCATGGAACCAAAATTCTGACCCAAAAATGTGTCTGTTTCACATCAAATTTTGCGTGTAAGCTGTGTTTACAGGTCTATATCTCTTACATTTCTTGTCCTAGCTGAACTAAATTTTGGAATTGGTTTCCTTATAGTATGTTGTAAAGGGTTGGATAAGTAATTTTGTCTTCTGCAAATTCTAGTCAATTTTTACACATATATGTTGCCCACCCCACCCCCACCCCCGCCTCTCACCACCCCCACCACCCTTACACATGAAACTTATTTTTTTCTTTTTTTTGTACATATTTCTGTGTTGTTTTAGTCAATTCTTACACATATATGTTGCCCCCTCCCTCCCCCATAACCCACTCCCGCCTCTCCCCCCGCTCCACCCAACCCACCCCCACTTGAAACTTTTTTTTTTTTTTTTACATATTTCTGTGTTACTCTTGTCAATTCTTAAAACTCTATATTTTTTTTTACATATTTCTGTGTTGGTTTTGTCAATTCCACGCCTCTCACCACCCCCCGCCCCCCCCCCAACGCCCCCACCCCCCCCGCCCCCACATGAAATTTTTTTCTTCATATTTCTGTGTTGTTTTAGTCAATTCTTACACATATATGTGGCCCTCTCCCACACCCCACAACCCACTCACGCCTCTCACCCCTACTCCCCCACACCCTCCCTCCCCCACAACCCACTCCCGTCTCTCACTCCTGCTCCCCCCACACCAAGCCCACTTGAAACTTTATTTTTTTGTTTATATATTTCTGTGCTGCTTTTGTCAATTCTTACAAATGTTGCCCCCACCCCGCCTCCGCTCCCCCGCCACTCCAAACCCCACGCCCCCACCACACACTCGAAACTACAATATATATAAAAAATATTTTACATATTTCTGTGTTTTTTGGTCAATTCTTACACATAGCTTCTTACACATATGATGCTCCCCCCTCCCACCCCCCCCTCCCCCTACTCCTGCTTCTCCCCCCGCCCCCACCCCCTCCCACACACACACACTCGAAACTCTTTTTTTTTTTGTTACATATTTCTGTGTTGTTTTGGTCAATTCTTAAACATACCTGTGTTGCCCCCCTCAAACCTCCACCCCCACCCCCGCCCCCCCCCCCCCCCCCCCCCCCACGCTCGAAACTGGAATATTTTTATTTAATGTTTATTGTTTTTTACATATATCTGTGTTGTTTTGGTAATTTCTTACACATAGCTTCTTACACATATATGTTGCCCCCACCACCCCCTCCCACACTTTACACAGCCCCCCTCACCCCACCCCCTCCCAACTAGAAACTCGATTTTTAAAAAAAAAATTGCATATATCTGTGATGTTTTTGTCAATTCCTACACATAGCTATCTTGCGCCCCCCGCCACCCCCACTCCCCCCCTCCCCCACTGCCCCCAATCGAAATATTTTTATTTTTATTTTGTTTTACCATATTTCTGTGTTGTTTTGGTCAATTCTTACATAGCTTCTTACACATATATTTTGCCCTCCCCACCCCCGCCTCTCCCCCATCCCCACTCAAAACTCGATTTTTAATTATTTTTTTTTACATACTTTTGTGTGGTTTTGGTGAATTTTTACATAGCTTCTTACACATATATGTTGCCCGCACCACCCACACTCCCCCGCAACCCACTCAAAATTCGATTATTATTTTTTTTTTTTTTTTTTTACATAATTCTGTGTAGTTTTGGTCAATTCTTACACATAGTTTAGTTATGTTGTGCCCTTAACCCCAACCCACATTATTGTAGCCATGTTTTCTGATGGTATATACTAGCTATATAATTTATTATTCTCTTAAAAAAAGAATAGTCGAGCTGCGCTATTCTCCGACAGCTCTTGTTGAAGGCTGCTATAGATAGTGGTGTATTTAGGCGTTTAGAGGAACATATATAGTACTTGATTTCAAGTATTACACTGAGATCAGCTGTAGACATATTATTTCCAATGTTAAAAATAAATAACTCCTCAGTGAATGGAATAAAACACTTTTAGTGTATAACCAATTGTTTACTTGATGTAAAAAGATCTGTGTATCAGGACAAGACCATAACAAAGGACCAATGTTTCTTCCTGGTGACAGGTGTGACATAGAGGGCTATCTATTGCATTTATGGTATGCAAGTATTTTCTTGTAGGTAAAATGCTATGGATAATTCTAAGTTGAAACCACTGTAATGTAGAACTAGAGGTTGATTTGAAAGGTGCAATCTAAATTTCCTTCCATGTTTCTTGCTCCATGTTATAATTGTGTTCTCATTTAAGTTTAGAAGAAGGTTGTTCTGTATTTTTATTAAGTATATAGTAAAATTCTTTACTTCCTTTTGTTGTTTTTAGGAATGGTGTATATTTAATGGCAGTGTCGGTTCGAATAATTTCTGAGTTATGTCCATGTATGTTATCTTTTTGTTACCTGCCATGGATTTAATTGATGCTATAATTCCATTGAAAGTCATGAAATTTGTTTTAAGTTTATATATGGTACTAAATTCATCCAAGGAATGCAAATGTCCATCAGTGTTAAAAAGGTCATTTATAAGAAAAATTCCCTTGTCATACCATTCTTTCATAAAGAAGATTTTACCTCCTATAACCAAGTTTGTATTATAATATAGTGGACTTGCCAGAAAATGTTGATTTGTTGATATAGTATTATTTTCTATGATATTATAAAAAGCCTTTAAAACATCTCTCCAGAACATGTTTTTCATTGTAACTAATGTTTGCTGTATGTAGCTCTTTCCAAAACAACATACATTTTTAATATTGACAGTGTTAGTGGTGCCATGTAACATTATTTATTGGTATAATTTGAAAAACTGAGGTTTTTAAAAATTATTTTGGAGAATAGATCATACATGTTTTATGTTTGTTTGAACAGAGCGAATTAAAACATAAAATAATTTATGAAAGTGTCTCTTTAATAATTTAAAGTTCGACGAGTTACATTGAACCTGTTCATACAGGTTTCAACCGGTTCCTAGAGGGCGCTATATACTCGTTTGCCACGTGCAAAGCGAGTACCCACCCATCTACGTCATTAAGAACTTTAATATAAAGTTATAATAATCGTAGTATTACCATAGACAATGCCTAACTGCACCGACGGGTTAAATATGGCTGAAGTACGGAAACATATATTTCAAGTAAAACCATGAACGTGAAGTTGGGCAGTAGCAGTAGCAGCAGTAGCAGTAACTACTGCTACTGCTACTGCTTACTGCTGTTACTGCCAGCAGTAGCAGCAGCAGAGTCAATAGTCATCTTAATTACGACGATATATGATCATCTATAACTATATGATATTTCTTTGCGCAAGTATGTTGTTTCTACTTTCCCACCATCATGTTTAGCAGACAACCCCTTACGCATCTTTCGCAACCATCATATGTTTGCTTCTGCTATTGCTACTGCTACTGCTACTGCTAACTACTGCCAGCAGTAGCAGCAGTAGCAGTAGCTACTGCCAGTAGTAGCAGCAGTAGCAGTAGCTACTGCCAGCAGTAGCAGCAGTAGAGTCAATATCATCTTAATTACGACGATATATGATCATCGGTTTTCTTTGCGCAAGGATGTTGTTTCTACTTTCCACAGACAACCCCTTTCGCAACCGTCATATGTTTGCTACTGCTATTGCTACTGCTACTGCTGTTTGATTGAAAGTTCGAAAGTATTAAAACACGTCTGGTCGTCGGATAACGAGTGTTGCCGGCGGGCAGTTCAACATCATAGACATGCTGGTGCAGCGTTTTTTAAAAGCCTTTTGGTAGTGCTTATAAAATCACACACCATTTCAGACCGTTTATCACAATTTTGGTTCTACTGCTGTACGATTGAAAATTCGAAAGTAGTCAAAAACAAGTCTGGTCGTCGGGTTTCGGGTGTTGCCGGCGGGCCGATCAACCACATAGACACGCTGGCGCAGTGTTTTTTTAAAGCCTTTGGTAGTGCTACTAAAATCACACCATTTGAGATTGTTTATCGCAGTTTTTGTTCTACTGCTGTAGTACTGAAGTCTGTACAGCGGTACATTTGAACGTGCGTTTTCTGTCGGATAACGAGTGTTGCCGGCGGGCAGATCAACATCATAGACATGCTGGCGTAGTGTTTTTTTTAAAGACTTTTGGTAGTGTTACTAGAATCAACCTATTTGAAATTCTTTATCAACGTTTTAGTTCTACTGCTGTGTTACTGAAGTTAGCACTGAAATAGACTCGAAATGTCGTTTTTGTCGGGTTTCGGGTGTTGCCGGCGGGCAGATCAATATCATAGACACGCTGGCGCAGTGTTTTTTAAAGCATTTTGGTAGTGCTACTAAAATCACACCCATTTCAGACCGTTTATCACAGTTTTGGTTCTACTGCTGTATGATTGAAAGTTCGAAAGTAGTCAAAAACACGTCTGGTCGTCGGATAACGAGTGTTGCCGGCGGGCAGATCAACATCATAGACACGCTGGCGCAGTTTTTTATCAAGCCTTTTGGTAGTGCTACTAAAAATCACACCATTTGAGATTGTTTATCGTAGTTTTTGTTCTACTGCTGTAGTACTGAAGTCGAATAACGGTACATTTGAACGTGCGTTTTCTGTCGGATAACGAGTGTTGCCGGCGGGCAGGGTCAACATCATAGACATGCTGGCGCAGTGTTTTTTTAAAGACCTTTGGTAGTGATACTGGAATCAACCTATTTGAAATTCTTTATCAACGTTTTAGTTCTACTGCTGTGTTACTGAAGTTTGCACTGAAATAGACTCGAAATGGCGTTTTTGTCGGTTTTCGGGTGTTGCCGGCGGGCAGTTCAATATCATAGACACGCTGGCGCAGTGTTTTGAAAGCCTTTTGGTAGTGCTACTAAAATCACACCATTTCAGACCGTTTATCACAGTTTTGGTTCTACTGCTGTATGATTGAAAGTTCGAAAGTAGTTAAAAACACGTCTGGTCGTCGGATGACGAGTGTTGCCGGCGGGCAGATCAACATCATAGACACGCTGGCGCAGTTTTTTATCAAAGCCTTTTGGTAGTGCTACTAAAGTCACACCATTTGAGATTGTTTATCGCAGTTTTTGTTCTACTGCTGTAGTACTGAATTCGAATAACGGTACATTTGAACGTGCGTTTTCTGTCGGATAACGAGTGTTGCCGGCGGGCAGATCAACATCATAGACACGCTGGCGCAGTTTTTTATCAAAGCCTTTTGGTAGTGCTACTAAAGTCACACCATTTGAGATTGTTTATCGCAGTTTTTGTTCTACTGCTGTAGTACTGAATTCGAATAACGGTACATTTGAACGTGCGTTTTCTGTCGGATAACGAGTGTTGCCGGCGGGCAGGTCAACATCATAGACATGCTGGCGCAGTGTTTTTTTTAAAGACCTTTGGTAGTGCTACTAGAATCAACCTATTTGAAATTCTTTATCAACGTGTTAGTTCTACTGCTGTGTTACTGAAGCTTGCACTGAAATAGACTCGAAATGGCGTTTTTGTCGGGTTTCGGGTGTTGCCGGCGGGCAGATCAATATCATAGACACGCTGGCGCAGTGTTTTTTTTAAAGCCTTTTGGTAGTGCTACTAAAATCACACCATTTCAGACCGTTGATCACCATTTTGGTTCTACTGCTGTATGATTGAAAGTTCGAAAGTAGTAAAAAAAAAGACATCTGATAGTCGGATAACGAGTGTTGCCGGCGGGACGATCAACATCATAGACAAACAGTCTCACTGGATTTTAAAAGCCTGATGGCCAGCCTACTAATACCACCCCACTTAAGATTATTTATCGCAGTTTTTGTTCTTTTGCTGTAGTACTGACTACTGTACTCCGGTACACTTGAACATGCGTTGTTTTTTTGTCGTAGTACGGGTTTTGCCGTCGGAAAGGTCGTCGGATAACGTCGGATAACTTTAAGACTTCCTTTCAAAAAATAAAAATAAAACACTTCAATGTCTCCGTGTTTTCTGGTTTTATTCTATATGATGTTTGCAAGCTTTTCAAGTGAAATAATACAAACAATTCAAATACATGTACTTTCTTATTTAAAACAGTTTGCAATTTAACAAGTTGAATGTTAACGTATGTTTTCTTGTGTCATTTCCTTGTTTTTACATGGTAACTGTTTATAATGTCAACACATGAAAGGTTATATGGCGCCTAACAGGCGTGAACATGCAGGCTCATCCTCCATGTACATCGAGATAAAATATGGAAAATGGGCCTAGAACCTTCTCACCCTGAACTGCAGAGCTGATGCAAATTATATCGTAGAAACTCCATTTACCCTGGAGCCACGTTTATAACAAAATTATGGGGTCGTAGGTTGGGAACGCGTCATAGGACACGGGAAGACAGCATTCGCTATTTGGACGACAGACCAGACGGTAGCCACGGAGACGCTAGGCAAGAGGGCCTGGTTAAGCAGATAGCTACGCAGATAACGTCACTGGATGACTTGGGCCATCGCCGGAAAGGATCGTGCGAGTGGGCTTCGCGTGTGAATGACGTCACCGGAAGTATGTGTGATACCGGGACGAATAGCAACCGCTAATGAGGGGATTGCAATCTAACGCGGAAGTGAAGTATTAGTGCCGGGAACTGTACTACCGGCTGTAAATTAAACATGATTTAAAACGTTAATATTTCTACTTTGTCATTTGTATTCATTTGTATATATATATGAGCCGCAACACATTTATGACGTCGGCCGGTAATCAATTAATTACTAATTAAGTACGTCACTTCTGTATCTTACCTACTTATTATATAATATGGAATATGTTTCTTGATATAAATAGTTGATGCAATAGACAAGGGTAATTGTTTATGTTTTTGTTGTTATTTAATCAACGACGTCTTCCAAGACGCCGAAGAGACGCCGAAGTCAACGTCAAAATTAATGGTGAGTACCATCTTTAATTTTCAAATTGAGATAAAATCATTTTTAAATTAAGATATCAACATAAAACAAAGATATTTTTAAGGAGAAAATCACCGTTTTTCATAAATATCAAAAAACATAAAATGTGAAAGTTTTGTCTGAAGGGTCGTTTTCGCGTGTTTCGGCTCATATTCATCTTGTCGTAAATACATTTGTAAATTTATTTATTCCTGATTGGATATGTTTAACAATACATGTTACATGATAATTTCTTTTTCCAATGGTTGATATCATGATTCGTATGAATATTACTCGCATATAACCACTAGACAACACTTACAATACCCCAGTTATGTTTTAAATGGAAGGAATGTATCTCAAGAACATCATGAACACTCATTATTATACGTTTAACTGATGCATCAAATGACATTCAGTCACCACTTTAAAGAACGTATACCGCTAGCTGTCGTCTAGAGTAAACATATTATAATTTTATAATTTTAAAGGGACACGCGTCATTGTCAAATCAATAATATATTTGAAACTTAAACAGAATTCCGACAGAATATAAACAGCTCCAAATTGTAGTGCCTTGTATTAATTTATATACAAGCAAATTTTAAGCCAATATGATACAAAATTAATATATATATATATATGCAACTGTTCATACTTGATAACTACTTTAAAATTGTCGCGTGTCGAGTGTCCATTTAAATACAAATTGAGTTAGTTTTACAAAAGAAATGGTTGCAAAAAAAAAGAAAGAAAAAGAATGAAAAAATAAAATAATGAAAAACCAAAAAACTCAAACTCAAACCTTCATAAACTTCCGCTAAACTGTATCTGCAATTATTGTGCTGTTTAGGATACAAACTTCACCTATAGGTCCTCGTTAACGGGCTTGTCACCTCAAGTCGCCAGCCGTTAAGCCATTGTGGTAGCCGAGTGCTATAGATGATGATGATGATTTCTAAGGTTTAAAGTCCCTCTACCATATGAGCCCCCGGGAAGAATAGTCGGCATTATGTCTGGACTATTGCGTGAGTGATTATGTGTAGTGATATGTATCTATCTACAGTCTACTTGAAGCAGATATAGTGCTGCCACACTGGAATACCACGCCGTAGTACATGATACCCCACCCAGACACATTATTCTGACACCGGGTTGACCAGACGTAGTACTACCCATTATTTGCTTGTCAGGCATGGGTTACAAGTAACTACTCCATTTTTAAAGTCTTTAGTATGACGCGGTCAGGGGACTCGAACCCACGACCTCCCGAATGCAAGGCAGACACTCTAACCACTACACCACAATGCTTCGGTAGTGCTATAGATGTATGCTTTTATCCTAATATCTTATAATTGTATGCACACTGTTACGGTTTGGTGGTTTTGCGGGTTATTAAACAAAAACAAAAAGACAATGAAAAAAGTTACAAAAAAAAAATGGGACTCATAAAAAGCAGGGTCCACTTCCCGAGTCCTGGGTACAAGCATCAGATGTCATGAATTTACACCCTGAATTTATGTGCTGATTTATCATTGTTGATGCATGTAGCAGATGCTTTCATAACACACCACTTTTTCATTTTGCGCGTATACTTTCCTTAACAGATATCATAAAATATATTTTAATATACTTATTCCTTCTTAGAAGTGTCTTACTTGTCCTTAGTGGTCATTTAGTTGTCCTCAGTGTTTACTTAGTGGTCCTTAGTGGTTCCTTTGTGGCCGACCGCCCGCCGCTTACGTTATTGTGCGAGCGTTTTTGTGCGCGAGTACTTCACTTTATCGATAAAATATCTATTTAATATCAATAAAATATATATTTAACAAACTAATTCCTTCTTAGTAATGTCTTAGTCGTCCTTAATGGTCATTTAGTTGTCATTAGTGGTCCTTAGTCCTAATGACGTCATCGCGCCTTGTTACCATATATGGCATATTATCAAAATATTGTCAAAATATATTTTAAAGCAAAGAAAATCAGTGCAAATTGATTAAAAATAAATATACTACATCTGTATATTTATTTTTGATTTTGATCATTCTTTCAGCTTTTTTTCAAGTTTTTCAGAGCCCTTTAAAATAAACTGTTTGAAAATAGCGCATCAATTCCTTTAAGTATGTGATAAGCAGAAACTTGATATATATGGGTTTTTTTATGTTTTAAAAGCGTAGTTATTGTAATATTTTTTAGAGGTCACTTGAAGGCACCGCAACATTTTTTTATTTATTTTTTTCCCAGTTGGAAGTGTTTATTTGAATCTCATCATTTGTACAAATGTTAAAATGAAGAATGTCGAATGTGTGAATACAGTTATAAGTTCTGTGAACTGCACAAATGCCAGCATTCACGAGACTATAAATACGGTTCATTCGTTTTGATACACAAATATAGAAAAAATAGAAATGTACTTAAAATGTTAGTATGTGATGTTAATCTTAAAGGGAATGTAGCGCTACAACCAAACGATATTTATTACTGAGAATTCTGAAAAAAAACTTGAAAAAGGTTGAAAGAATTATCAAAATCACATGATAAACAAAGAAAATATGATAATTTGAAGGTTCTGTTGAAACGGATATGGAAGCCGCCCTTTTGAGAGCTATGACATCATAGTTCTAAATGACCATATATGGAATATTTATAAATATAATAATTTATTTATTTACATGAAAACAACAACACATAACTATATGAAAATTAAGAATACTGAAGTGAAACAGTGCATCAAATGTTTTTTTTCATTCCTTTGCAGTGATTTTCTATGCTTTAAATGATATTTATCTACATGACTTATATGGCTATTTGGAACTATGACGTCATAGTTCTCAAGATGGCGGCTCCCATAACCGTTTTAAAATAACTTTAAATGGTCATATCTTCTTGATTTATGATCCGATTTTGATAATGGTTTCACTTTTTTCCGAAGTTATTCATAACTCTCTCAATTATCGTAGATGTTCAACTAAGTTTACAGTAAAATTTAAGGTATATACAACTTTTAAAATACTGCATATTTTATGCATATTTATGCATGCATATTGTTTCAATACAAAATCAAATCTTGAAAACTGTTGTAATATTACTCTAACAAAGATCTTTTTAGTTTACTATAGAACCTAAGGATAAAAAACGAGTCAAAGAACTTTTATAACCTACTGAAAGTAAGGTAAAATCTCAACATCTTGGTAGTAGAATATTATGATTAAGATAAACAAGAAACCTGCTGAATCAGCCAAACATAAGAAAAATCTCATTTTCAAATAATTCCGTAAGTACAAATCCGTCAAATGCAGGCCCCAAAACAACGTCACAACTGTCAGATGACATCACAATATTGACGTCACGTTTTCGTAAGATGGATGAGATTTCATTCGAACAAAGCCGTAAAATACAGGTTTTGATTTAAACATATTTTATTGCCATATATGTACAAGTACAATGCAATCGGGTCGGGCCACAAGTGCTACCCACATTAGTTACGGCCCTTCCCTACAATGTAGTTTTAACAAATATAATGAATGACAATTGCTATTAACACGTATCAATAAACTGGATTAACTTCAACATGATATGTAGTAGAAGATGTTAAGATAATAAGAAAATAGAAAAAAAGAATTAAAGAAAAAGTGGAAGAAAGAATAATGCAACACATGTAACATTGCTCAGGTTGATTAGACAGATAAAATGTAATGGCAAACTTAAGTAAATCGATGACTATCTCTAATAAAGTTTTGAACAGAATTAAAAAATCAAACCATTTTCTTGTGTTGTAAGATCTAATCTTCCAAACAATAATGTATTTGAGTTTAAAGGATGAAACGAACGTGTTGACTGGAAAAGTTCGAGCCTTTCAACATCGAATTGCATACATTCAAAGAAGAAATGATTTGCATCTTCATTACCCTGACCTCAAATGCATTGAGGCGATTCGCGTAAATGATTTTGAAAAAGGTCATTATTGAGATTACTACATGAATTTCTTATCCTAGCATGCATAACAGAAAAAAAACGTACACCAGAAAAGTAAAAACTAGGAACATTTGAATTAGTAAACATTATTCGCATAAGATGACCTTTGAATGTGTTTAATGAGCCTGAATTTCTAATATCTAAAGGTAAATCATTCCCGAGTTTCATAGCTGATGGAATAAATGAATTCATAAAAATAGAGGTTCTAACTGAAGTCTGCGAGAAATTTTCTGCGTTCCTGAGGGGATATGGAGTTTCTTCCGCTACGGTTCTTGGCAGTAGATTTGCCAGGTATTCAGGCACTGTTCCGTTTTTCATTTTATATACAACAGAAAGTTTTTGGAACTTACGCCGTTCTGATAACGTTAACCATCCTATTTCATTCATTAAATTAACAATAGATACCGAACGGGTAAGACCGGTCACAATACGTGCAGCTTCATACTGTATTTTTTCAAGTTTATTTTTTTCATATTCGCTGCAGCCATCCCAAACAATAGCAGCATATTCTAAGATTGGACGGACATACGATAAATAAATTTGATTTAATGCCTTACGACTTAGTGTAAATTTCAAAAGCCTCATATATAGTTCCAATGATTTTGGAAGCCGAATGAGAGATATTTTCGATATGCATATGCCATTTGCCATCATGGCTCAAAGTAAGGCCTAAATGTTTATGGTGTTCAACAAACGACAACTGGGTGTTGTCTAAAATAAGATTAGGCCGACGCTGATCATTGTTTTTTGAAAAAAATAATGCTTCAGTTTTACTGGCGTTTAACTGAACTAACCATGTTTTTGACCAATTTGAAACAATGTTTAAATCATGGTTTAGAATACCCTCCATATCATCAATTCTTGAAGTGGATACTGAAAAAGAACTATCATCGGCAAACAAACGAGCTATGCTTAACATATTTTCGGATATATCATTAACATATATTAAAAACAAAAGGGGTCCGAGCACAGAGCCTTGAGGAACGCCCGCGGTTATGTTTTTGATTTCAGAATACGCGTTTCCGACAAATACTTGTTGCCTTCTATTATTAAGATAACTTTCAATCCAAGAAAGTAAATTACCATGTACTCCATTTTGCTTAAGTTTAAATAAAAGCGCTTTATGCCATACCCTATCAAAAGCTCTAGAGATATCTGCGAATACAATACACGTATATTGTTTGGCGTCAAAAGCTTGACAAATATTATGATATATATCGACAAATTGATGAACTGTCGAATGGCCTGTGAGAAAACCAGATTGATTTTTGAAAAATAAGTTATTAATATGTAAATGGTTATAAATAAACTTATAAACGACCCGTTCAAAAACTTTCCCTGCACAACTTAGCAGCGAGATCGGTCTATAATTAGTCGAAATATATGTAAGACCTCTTTTGAAAAGTGGCATAACGTTTGCAAATTTCCAAATGTCCGGAAAATAAGATTCGTTCAACGATCTATTATATAAAATACAAAGAGGTTTGCAAATCGTTACAGCTGTTTCTTTCAGTACTTTTTGACTTATTCCATCGTTTCCTGTTGCTTTGTTAACGTCTAATATTTTTAAAATATCCATAATTTCTGATTCGGTAACAGAAATATTGTCTAAACAGGCATCTGTTTTTGTAACAAAATTTGGTAAAACTGCGTTCGTTTCATCGATTGGGGCAATTGAAACAAAAAAATCATTTAAACAGTTTGCTTTATCAACATCAGATACAGAATATATTATTTCTCCGTTCGATAATGTAGTTTTTAATGGGGGTATAGTTTCAGAATGTTTGTTTGACTTAATAAGGTATTTTAAAATTTTCCAATATTGAGGATTGTTTGAACTGGATTCGATTAATGTACTTTCTATATTATTGAAAAAACGTTCTTTTGCATATTTTTTTTAATTATTAACTTTATTTCTGAGACGTTTGTATGATATCCAATCCGAATTAGAACGAGATTTAATTGCGATACGTTTTTTTCGGTCACGTTGTCTTGAAGTTCGACGAATCTTAGAATCATACCAAGGTTTATCATTCGGTCGTATAGTTACTTGTTTAGAGGGTATGCATATTTGAATTAATTCCATAAACTTACTCGTAAAATCATTGCTCGCAACTTCTAAATCATTATTATGAAGAAAGGACCAATCAGTATCTTCTATGAGTCTGTTTAATTTGATAAAATCACCATTTTTATAATTCCAAACTTGTCTTGTGAATGATGATGTAATAATTTGATTAAAATTAAAACAAATGTATGTACCGAAATAGTCAGTAACGTCCCGTGGTGTTATAATAATACCAAAGTCATGTGCTTTAACAGAATCTGACATCACTACTGGATCAATTAAAGTTGAAGAATTGTCAATGACTCGGGTTGGTTCTGTAATTACATTGGTGAGATTATTAATCAACATTATATCTCTCAGTTGGTGATTATTCAAGTTTAACTGGTCCTCATTTACATCTCAAACTATAATTATACTCTTTGCTCTTTCTAACGATTGCTCAATACTTAAATTAAATCTGTTCCAGAAGTCTACATTACTATTAGGTTTACGATACACTGTGCATATAAGTATGGTTTCGTTACGATTTTTAATTTCAATCCATATAGATTCTGGTAAAATATTTTCGAGTTCATGTACTCTGTTGGATATTATATTTGACGAAACATACAATAAAATACCTCCAGAATGAGCAGTGCTGTCTTTCCTATAAGTAGTAACAAAATGTTCAATAAGTAAGAAATCGTCAGTTATTTCATGTGTAAGATGTGTCTCGGTAAAACGCAACATATCAAAGTCAGTATAATTATCCTTAATAAATTCAAGTTTATTTCGAATGCTTCTAATATTAAGATGAAATAAAGTTAAGCTAGTATCAGTTGACATTGATGGACCTGGATTTAGTTCTACATCTCCAGAAGTAATGATTAATGATAAAGCAACTAGTGCAAATTCTAAATTTAAAATACTCAATTTTAAATACTCCGTGACATTTTTTAACGTAATACGCAAACATTTAGTTAAACATGATAGTATATAAACAAAAAAGTTTAACGGTGTCGTTATAAATGTCATTTTCTTGGGAATGCCACTACAGATACAATGAAAGAGGCCAATAGCCACCCTCCAACACATTATATCGTTACCCATTGGGCAATAAAGACACTCTCAACATGTAACACATGTATATAGAGGGTGCCCAACCTAGTACAACCAAGACGCCTGAGTCAACAAACCGAGCAAGGAAATGTGCATCTACAAGGAAAGAAAAAAGACACAGACCTAATAACAAATAGATTGGACGCTACGAAAATTATCTAAATTTCACGTGGCACAGTGCGAAAATTTGACAAATTATTTCCCAACTTTAAACACACATATTATGAAGAGTTTTATAGATACAAGTTTCATTCGTGCCAAATACCATTACAAATTTAATTTTCTTTCCAATGATAGTATTTGTCTTTCTCTTACATTTAGAGCAAAAAAGGAGTTTGACGGAAACTTTGACTATGTCAAAACCTTGATTTTTAAGAGAAAAGCGAAAAATGATGACATTTTTAACTTTGAACATCTTTTTATACAATTTCTTACTTTCAAAATAAACATAAATTATTATAATACCATTTTGCTATTCACTATGAATCGTTTGAATGTATTCTCATCAAAATCAGTGAATAATTGAGAGAGGAGATAGAAGGAAATGTTAAGGTGCCACGTGATATTTTGGTTACTTCATTGGTTAAGATAGGAAGTTTCCTATCTGTTTTTTTATATGTCTTTGAAAAAGAGTAGAGATAGAGAGTATCGTAAAAAAAACAACATGTAATACAAACAAGTTCATACTACTTATCGAACTCGAAACGAGCAAAGATCATACAGAAAATCAGATAACTTAAGTTAAGTTAAGTTGGTGCATTCACTAAATACTTGATAATGTGACATTTAACTAATATAAAGACTGACTTGTCAATTTTCGTCATCAAAAAATATAAACATAGTCATCATCCATAATTACGAAACAATAAAAATCATCATAATCATTAATATTATCGACACCTAATTGGCAATACATGTGTACCATTATCATCACATCAATCCAATCATCACCACATTAACATCATTATCATTTTCATCATCATAATCATCACTACATCAACACAATCATTTTCCCATCAAAATATTTCTCATCAAACTATTTTTCATTACATAATCATCATCACATAAACACAATTTTCAGTCTGTCAACATCATTTCGCTGACATCTATCAAATCATCAACATATTATTATCACTTTCATTTTCATTTGAATATCACCGTTATCATCGATTGTATCAACATTAATAATAATAATAATAGTAAAAATCATAATCATCACCATTATCATCATTGCATCAACATTTCCATCATATTCATCACCGTTTATTTTAACCATCTTTGCATTAACATAATCCTAATGATCATCATCAACATCATTACATTAACATAATCCTAGTCATCCGCATCATCATAATCATCAATTCATCACCATCAACCTAATCAAAATTATCACCATAATTATCAATTTCGTAAACAGAATTGTCATAATCATCATTGCAGTAAACTAATATCATCATAATCCTCGCCATTGTCATCAACATAATCATCATTAAATCAAACTAAACATCACTACATCAACATAATCATCATTACATCAACATAAACACATTTCATCAACATAACCACCACTACATCAACATCATCACCACTACATTAACATAACCACCATTACATCAACATAATTGTCATAATCATCATCGCAATAAACCACGATCATCATCGTTACATCATCTTCATCACCATCACCATGGTATCAACAAAGCATTATACTCATCATCATACTCATCAATGTGTCTGTAAACTCATCATAATCATCACCATACACCTAATGCTTGCATCTTCATCATTTAAATAGTTATACACGTTATTATATATTACTAATAATACCATCAATACCATTAATTGTATATACTAATATTATCGTAAAAAGAAAAGAAGAAAAAATATATATCAATATAAAGTTACATATGTCACGCCTACTAAACAGTGTCTCCAGCTCAAAAAAAAGAGCAATCGTAAAATGAGACAAAGCAACATCAGAGCTAGAGACATCGTCAAGAAATGGCTGTCAAAATGTGAGTATGACCCATATTTTAGCTGTTTTTTATTGTTTTAAGACATGAACTGACAAATCGGAGAATGTCATGCTCCGGGTATAAGCCAGGAATGTCCGTAAAACCCTCGATTTGTTCCATATAATGGCTTACCTTTGTTGTAGAACTTTTCTCCCGTGACCGGTAAGCTTGTTTACATGACAAATTTCGACATTCTTGTGTAGTTTAGTCCGAGTTCTACACATTAAACATATTGTAGCATCATATATTGGTCCAATATGATGATAGAAACAAATGAGCACCACAAATACGCAGGAAAAGGCATTACTCGGAGAGTTATGCTGATTTTTTTATAAGAGCTGGAGACAACATACGAGAGCTGGAGACAAAACAGGGAGCTAGAGTCGATGCAATACTATTGCATACCATAATAAAACTGTATTAAACCAATTTTAATAATCAGAAACTACCAATACCCCCACCATAATATCAACCTTAATAGCTCAGTGTTGTATCAATTGAATTTTGTAAATAAAATCCCAGCACATGTGCTATTTCTTCAAGTTATTTTCTTCCTATGTCAGTAAAGTTTGATGTTTCATTCTTCATAAAATAGATATCTATTTAACCAACGGCCATATTAGAAGGCAGTGTCTTAACTAGGGGCACACTTTGTGCCGGAGCGTAAGTCCTGTTTATTGTTTTGCTATGCGACCTATCATAAAGATGATATAACGGGTGGTATCATGCAATTTAGAATCATAGGTAGTTGTAATGATGATTTAGTATACAACATGTATAACATAGCATACCCAAGTAAACTTGAAATAACACCGGTACATCATTTATGACATGGATACAAATGTAAATTAATAGAGGTAATGTACTGAGTGATCGTTTATGTATATTGAATACAATAAGAGTTTTCTAAAATGATATTAAACGAGTAACATGCTAATAAATACAATATTTGCACACTCAAAGTTATTGTTCTATTCATATTACACCTATAAATGTCACACTATGAGGTAATTATAGCTGACATCTTAGTATATATATAGCGCTATTAAATATATGTGATGGCGTCATTATTCGTCATTTTACTCTTGCGTGTTTTACCCTCAAACGATTTCAGTTATGGTATAAGTTTTGCTTACGTCACACTAGAAACAGGATTGTGGACGAGTAATAACCATTGCAAACATCTTGTACTCGTAACTTCCTTGCCCTTGTACCTACTTTGACAATTATTTTATTTCGATGTTTTCAGATGACATTTTTTGACAAATCGCGACGGCTTAAACAAGCTTGGTAGAGGGTCACCCGAGGAACATTTCTGTGAAATTATTTTGAAATCGCACCAGTAGTTTCTGACAAGAAGATTTTTGAAATGTTTACTATAGCCATATAGGGAAAACCAGCCTCACCCCTGGCGGTCATGTTTTTTGACGAATCTCGACGGCTTGAACAAACTTGGTAGAGGGTCACCCAAGGAACATTTCTGTAAAATTATTTCGAAATCGGGCCAGTAGTTTCTGACAAGAAGATGTTTAAAGTTTAAAAAAAAAATCATTTCCGTTGCCATGGCAACCAAAGTTCTGCACCTAATTCAATTCTTTGAATAAACTTGAAAGGGGACCATCCAAGGAACATTAATGTGAAGTTTGGTTGACATTGGCCAAGCGGTTTCAGGAGGAGATGTTGTTTGAAGCAAAAAGTTAACGACGGACAACGGACGACGGACACAGGGCGATCACAAAGCTCACCTGTGAGCCTCCGGCTCAGGTGAGCTAAAAATCCTAAATATTTAATACATTTTACCTGTTACTTCAAAGTATATACGGTAAATCAACATCAAATGTAGATACATGTTTACAGTTTCACGATAATACGGATACAGTTTAAACGAAAATCAATAGATTACATGTAAATAGAACATCTGCGTAAGTTGGAAATATTTGGTATACATTGAAATAAATATCACATTCAATTCATTTATTGTTTAGCGAACATATATACCGGGTGTATCGCTTCGTAGAAACCTACGGTTAATTCGAATGTCACGATATCATCAGTCTCTTTCGATGATAACCACCACTCCAAATACGTAAGTTTTAAGTAATACTTCTAAATGCATCGACTCTAGCTCGCTGTTTCGTCTCCAGCTCTCGTATGTTGTCTCTAGCTCTTATAAAAAAATCAGCATAACTCTCTGAGTAATGCCTTTTCCTGCGTATTAGTGGTGCTCATTTGTTTTTATCATCATATTGGACCAATATATGATGCTACAATATGTTTAATGTGTAGAACTCGGACTAAACTACACAAGAATGTCGAAATTTGTCATGTAAACAAGCTTACCGGTCACGGGAGAAAAGTTCTACAACAAAGGTAAGCCATTATATGGAACAAATCGAGGGTTTTACGGACGTTCCTGGCTTATACCCGGAGCATGACATTCTTCGATTTGCCAGTTCATGTCTTAAAACAATAAAAAATAGCTAAAACATGGGTCATACTCACATTTTGACAGCCATTTCTTGACGATGTCTCTAGCTCGGATGTTGCATTGTCTCATTTTACGATTGCTCTTTTTTGAGCTGGAGACACTGTTTAGTAGGCGTGTATGTATAAACTTTAATTTGAACAACAACAAAAGCACTGTCAAAACTGGTCAAGCAAGTGAAAATGACGATTTAAAGTTGTACGATGCAAAAGGCCATGCACATGTTTTATATATATATATGAATCGGCGTAATATACAACATAAATATAACATTGTATTATATTACATTCTTTTTATTAGAAAGAAATAAAAAATGATAGAGAGAAGTAGAGATAGTGTACAAGTATATGTATATAACTATTATATGCTTATACTAGTATCGCTTCTTCACTCTATCCTTCATGTAATGGAAGCTTTTGGTCATGGCTTTTGGTAAGTATGCTATTATTTGATCTGAAATATATACATTTTCTATATTCATTTGAACAAAAATATATGTATTTTTCTGTGGTCCTAATTGAAATATACTTCTTTGCCTAATATTTTTGTAAAAAGTACATTTACAACTTGTCACGTTTAAAAGGACATTAAAAACAATTTTAAAAAGCGCAACAGTAGTTTTAATTAACCTATGATTTCAATTTCAATTTTTATTAAGGCATAACTGCTTATTAACACGGATTAAATAAAACTGCTAATATTGCCGCACATGTTTGTTTAAGGTATCTGCTTGTTTGTTGAAGTACGTATCATTGGTGATAATTGATTTATCATAATTGGATTATCTAAGAAGTTAAAAAAATGTAAACGTTTACAAATTAGGGATAAGTGTGATCCATATCAATTGATTTGTGAAATGTTTGCCGTTGGTGATTATCAAACAATGATCCAGTTTTGTCCAATGCTAATTAATATAAAGTGTTTTATGAACCAATCAAATGAATGCGTCTCTAAGAGTTCTTTTTTTTTCTGTATTTAAACTAGTTCCATTTTTACCGCTTTTTAGTTTCTATCTTGATTGCTATAATAACTTTCATTGTTTTGGATTTAAAAGTACTTGGATTTAATATCTTAAATAAAGTTGTGTGTAATCGCGAGTTTGAATTTTCATGATGAGGAAGGTAAGATCGCGGAAGGCACCATTTCCTTGTGGAACTTGTAAGAAGGAATGTGAAGAAAGTTGCCTTTTTTGTGAGGTAAGTCCGCTATTTTACATATGACAGATACGAGAAGTTACGCTAACAGTATCCTGAAAACAAGGTTATACTTGTCACTA
The DNA here is from genome assembly GCA_037043455.1 of Cyrtodaria siliqua. Lineage (NCBI taxonomy): Eukaryota > Metazoa > Mollusca > Bivalvia > Adapedonta > Hiatellidae > Cyrtodaria > Cyrtodaria siliqua. The sequence goes on along the minus strand of JAWPHD010002373.1, from coordinate 171,314 downwards.
TTTTATACGAAGTTGTAATAAATGTTCAGTTCCAATTTTGGTTAACAAGTTAATTATATCTATTTTAGTAAAATCAAACGTATGATTATATATTGGTTTAACATGGTCCAACTTTTTAAGGTATTGACCTGTAATGGTTCTTAATGAGATCTTTAATAACTTTACATATATATTTAAATGAGGTTAACTTCTTTGTAAAACGCAAATTGACAGTATATTTCATTTCTGTGTTCTATATCTTGACTAATTTGTATTCATAAGGCATGTGCAGATATTCCGATTTTTATTAAATATCGCCTTAGATTACAAGGTATACTCGTAATTAAAACCCATTTTACAATGATAGAAAATGTAACTTGTAACATATACACAGACACGTGCTAAATGCAAATACAGTCTGCATAACGTTAAAATCATCGTGCTTCACGGTAGCAGCTTTTAAGTCATACCACATAACAGGAGTCGTTAGCTCCTAACCCGTGCTATTTTAATTAGGGTCAATAAATTAAAGAAGCCAGTGATATATTACAGTTATTGCACTTGGTGTTATTTTCACTGTTGGAACTGATGATGTCCTTATGTGTTAATTGTATATTCGCATCCCGTTAGATTTGGCAGGCCTGGTATATGCATGAAAATAACATGATTTCGATATATTACAGTTTGCGGTATACATGTGAATAAACATAGAAAAGGAAAACATAGAAAAGGATCATTTTTCATAGATAATAAACACTGTATTGAAAAAGAAAAAACGTTATTTCACGAAATTGTTTATCAGTCCTGATTGCCGACAAACATTATACCGACTTTAAAGGGACACACGCCAATATTTATGTTTCACGGCGTCAAGCTACTTTGACTACCTCCGCGGCATCACACGTTTAATGAAAGCTACTGCTGGTGGTATTTCGGCGCTGAGGGAAGCTGTAACGGTTAAGGTCAGTGAAAAAGAACAAGTGTAAATAAAACTCGTCGGTATATGACTGCCTTCCTCAAGCAGGCAGGCCATGGCTCATTGAGCACCGACACTATGGTTAAGGTCAGTGAAAAAAAACAAGTGTAAATAAAACTCGTCGGTATATGACTGCCTTCCTCAAGCAGGCATGCCATGGCTCATTGAGCACCGACACTATGGTTAAGGTCAGTGAAAAAGAACAAGTGTAAATAAAACTCGTCGGTATATGACTGCCTTCCTCAAGCAGGCAGGTCATGGCTCATTGAGCACCGACACTATGGTTAAGGTCAGTGAAAAAGAACAAGTGTAAATAAAACTCGTCGGTATATGACTGCCTTCCTCAAGCAGGCAGGCCATGGCTCATTGAGCACCGACACTATGGTTGTCTTGTATATACGTTTCACGCATAACTCGTTTAAATATTACCGCATTCCTTTTTAACTTCAATGTTATATGTTGTAGGGTATATATTAGCATGCTCGAGTCTTATATGTAAATTAATAGCCTCATTCCTATTTCTACTGTTGTATTCTTGAATTAAACAAGAGAGAGACAGAGCGAGATAGAGAGAGAGAGCGTTTAACTTAACTATAGCAGTATATTATATACTTTATATATTTACCATTTATATCTACTTGTTTAGCCTAAAACTTCTTGTACAGCTTGTTTAAATGAGAGAGAGAGAGAGAGATTTATAAATTCATTTTAGATTCATTTTAGATCTACTTCTTTGATTAAACGTTTAAACAATGACTGTGTTTTTATTTCATTCCTTTTTATTAATGAACATGTTTGAACTGGAAAACACGACAACTCGATGTGTTGTTGTTGACACTTGTCATCAATAATAATTTATGTTTGGTTCTTATTGCTAGCGGTGGTACACAATATAAATGAGTAATGCAACAAAAACTAGCCGATTCGTCGTGTTTTCCTGACCAAAGTATTTCATCAATAATATTTCAGTCGATTCTTTTAGGTCTCATTAAAATAGCTAATTAAAATAACTATCCCGCAAACAACAGCCACATTTTACAACATATGTACGTGTTATGAGAATCAAAACTCTATAGACACAATATAAACGGCTTTACCAGGCCAAACACATACATTATTATATGACCTAAACCCCTGGATAGTGTTTTGATAAACGGTGTTGTACTTGTAATCTTGCCGTTAATTGGCCCCTATACATATAAATGGAATCTGGAGACAGCAACCGCATGAAGAGAAAGAAGCGTAATCATGTGTGATTATAAACTAGTAAAAAAACATAAGGTCCATGACCTTGAAGCTCTACTGATAGGTTTTGATAGCTAAATGAGTTTCTATTATATAACTCTATGTAAACAAAGATGGCCGCTGGAGGCCATGTTTAATGTCGAATCAAAATATTTTTTGACAAGGATCAACACCATGTCATGCTGATCAATAAGACATCAACAGTAACATTCCTGTGAAGTTTCATGAACATCTGTCAATTCAAAGGAGTAGTCGCTACAGTGCAGTTTACGGACGGACGGACGGACGGACGACGGACACAGCACCACGGCATAAGCTAAAAATATACTTTAACACGAAGAGATGACTATATATATATATATATATATATAGTATCTAGGAGTATACTGTATGCACAAATAAGAAAAGAATTGTTAATCAATTCTCCAATATGCAGGCTACATATAATGCGTGAATTCAGCTATCTTTTCCTTCTTTTTTTTTATGTTTCTTTTTATTTTTTATTTTTTAATGCAACATATATGCTCCCTACTCCCCATTTGCCATATTTTTGCCACCTTACGCTATATTTCGCCATCTTACTTCACATTACTCCACCTTACGCCACCTTACTCCACCTTACGCCACCTTACTCCACCTTACGCCTCTTTACGCATCCTTACTGTTTTTAGGCAGACCCATCGGAACTGCCTCAACCATTTTTTTTTTTTTTTTTTTTCCAATGATCTACGGAAATGAGCGAGTTTGCACGATTGAGACACAGCAGTCAATCGGAACTACCTCGTCGGATTCCGTCACTCGGGATTCCGACTCGGAGAGTACTCGTGGCCATATTGAACTATTTTCAAGAAACGACAACTCTGTAGTAGCGACCTCTTCAATTATAAGATAAACAAAATGGCGACTGCTGGCAAGTTCCGAAAATGCGGTACATATTTATTTGTTTTATCAGGGAGTATTCATAGAGATTCCTGATATAATAATTTATTCATACTTAGGTAAACAATATGGTGATTCCAGTCAAACGTAGGCGCTTCTTAGTTTACTAAGAGGTTTCACCTCTTCTTCATCTAAAACTAAAAGTGCGAGCACATGGGCATCATGATCATGGTCCCCACCAATATATACAGGGCAGGGTAGAGCAGGGGTGTCATTAAATTTATAAGAAATCGGAACCCAGAGCAGAATAGCCGGGTATTTCTATTGATACTTGTATAAAATACTAGTAAAAGTATTCATAGTAGCCAGGTAGATCAGTCAAAGTAGCAGGGAGAATCCCTGCCTCCCACCTCTTAATGACACCACTGGTAGAGTCGTCATTTGAGGAGTGGAGACTTGCTTTAGTGGCACGGGGATATGGGAAAAAGAAACGCGCAATAAAGGGAACACTGTCTGCCTGGAACAACAAGGAACACCACCAGAAACACTCCCTTCCGTAATTAATGGAACCCAGATAGTTAGAATATGTCTGAAAATTCCTTAAACAGGTCTTAAGACTTAACGTTATATTGATATATTTAAATACATAGATTTAAAACTGAATAAAAAGTAGAAGTTATTTATACATGTGGATTAACCTAGAAAGTGACAGTGAAGTTATTAATAATATGTGTGGATTAACACTGAAAGTAGCGAGAACCAACAAGGGACATAATCTATGTCGTCTTTAAATAGCCATGTCGATTTCCTGTTCCTAAAAATGCGCGAAAATGGGGTTTCCCATTACGGCTATTATTCCCATTATTTTGATTGGATATTTAAAAATGACATCCAATCAGCATTCACGGACCCTAGATGTCGGAGCACCACGTCAGATTGACCCAAAAACAGGTGTGAAAGTAGAAGAAAATTGCCATATAAAAATTGAATTTTATTTTTTGTTCTGTTTGAGAAGAGGTACCCAGGTAAGTTTGATATCATTTTGAAGTTTAATATACATTTAAAAAATTCAGACATAATTTGCGATGATAAGTACCCGTTTTCTGTAAAATTATGATGACTTAACTGTACGGGGGTCTAAACCGGAAGTAAAAATATATATATATCAAAATGGCGGCGCCCACCGTTTAGATTGTAAACAAACTGTATTTTAACTGAATTTGATTGATTGTTTGAACTGTGAGTGTAAATGAGTATATGTTCTGTTGCATATGCATTATATGAAGTATTCTGATGATGAATCATTTATTTTTAAGCATTACATACTGTGTGTATGTATCAATTGTATGGTACTGATCTTGAGTGTAAGTTGTTAACATTCAAGTTACTGGGTTCATCAATTTCCACATTGCAGACACCTGTCGTCACACACTGACAACCTGTTGACACAACTTTGATTCTTGAATATGTTGCAATATTCGAAATACCTGCTGATAGTGATATTTTGTTTATAATACATGACTATATATGTATACAACCGTGAACTATGTGTGCTAAAGCTAATAAATGAAGTCAATTTAAGTGCAAAATATGTATATGTTGTATAAATATGTTGCTATGACAAAGGATGTTCATTTAATAAACATTATTAACTGAAAAACTGCTTTTTTCATGCTTGGACAAGTTTTTGACAAGGAAATAAAGGTGAGTATTTGTGATTGAAAATATACAAATAGAAAAAAAATCTTAAAAAAAAAAGTTATAATCCAAATTTTCAAAAATCAGCTGTTCTAATATTGTAATAAATGGATGTATTTATGTACTGAATTTGGTGATATTATCTCGAAAAATAAAAAATCATCGATTCATGCTACTGAAAGTCAGTGACGATGAAATCATTTGTACAGACGGAATTACGCTGAAAGAGACAGTGACATGGTTTATCACTGCGACTTGATACTAAAAGGGATGTTGAAATTGTTTATTTAGTGGGATTTACACAAAAAGAGACAGTGAAATTATTTATACGTATGGATTTATCCGGAAATTGACAGTGAAGATTCTAAACATGCAGATTTACGCTGAAAGCGACAGTGACGTTTTTATGTGGATTTACACTGAAGGATCAGCAATGTCATTTATATATGTGATTTTTTTTTATATATTTTAGGAACATAACCCATACCGTCGCAAGCGTGTTTTTTTTAAAATTGAGAAAAAATGCAGTAAAACATTAATTTCATAATTCTATCTTTGATAGTGTTTACAGTAACTTATGTCAACCCATACATTTAAAAGCGTTCTTCTATTTTCTTTTTCATTGTTTTCTTTCTATTGACTATTTTTTTCTAAAATTGATAAGTGAAGTTACTATATATGCAAATTTATCCTGAAATTAACAGAGAAGTCCCTGAACTCACCTGAAATTAACACTGAAGTTACTATGTATGCAATTTTTTACCCTGAAATTAACACTGAAGTTAATATATACACTCAACAAAATTCCTAATCAGTCACCTAAGTTTTATGAAATTATTACCTTTTACACAAGATTTGTATTCATGTAAAATTAATCAAATCCTCGTTCAATGTTTGATATATATTAACTGAAAATTTGGTAAAGATATTTAAATTATTTTTGAAGAAACAATGCATTATATTATAACACCCTCGATCCACAAAGTCACATACTTTTGCATTGAATTGTAAGGGGAATGACCTGGCTTAAGTGACAGTCAAGTGTTTTATATGGTAATAAAGAAATGGCAAACATAAATAAATGACCTATAAAATCATTTCATTAGACATATAACATGTATGTAATGAGTTCCTTTCCGCGACTTTTGGTCTGCGAGTGCATGTTAAATCTTCAAATTTCAATAACGAGCACTCTTCTATGGGATTTCCATTGTGAGTCTGACATTTTGTAATTTTTTATTTTGGGGGTTCGCGACTTTAACATGTCCTAATTTCACTGGTAGTTATATGATTTTTCTGAAACTTTCAGGACCTTTTACTAAATAACTATGTTATTCAAAACAAGTAAAACCGAGAGGAAGATATTCCAAGAAAAGAAAATATTTTGTAAAACTGAGGTGACCGATTAGGAATTTTGTTGAGTGTATGTATGCGACAAAGTTATTTATATTAATATTATATGCAAATTCAACCTGAAATTAACAGTGAAGTTACTATAATGTGGATTTACATTGGAAGAGACGGTGACATCATTTATATGTTGATTTACGCTGAAAGAAACGGTGATGTCATTTATATACGTGAATTTACATTGGAAGAGACGGTGACGTCATTTATATACATGGATTTACGCTGAAAGAGACCGTGACATCATTTATATACGTGGATTTACGCTGAAAGAGACCATGATGGTTTATATATACCAAATTAGTTTTGTTTAAATTGTACAAAACAAATGAACGGGACAGTCACTAATTTTTTTTAATGCTGCCTACAGATACACGGTATGATACGTATCTAGTAGAAGGTTGCAAGCCCTTGTTAAAGCAGAGGAAATTATTTTTAGTATTTATAGAAACAGGTTACACATTTTATATAACCATACCTAGAAGTTACTGGGCTCAAAAAAAATTAAGAAAGGTTACATCTGAATCGGGGAGCAGTGCACTAAATGTTTAATATGCTGAGAAGGTTGATTCCGATTTACTGCATCCGTGGCTTGGATGGTTTGAAACCTCGCCTCTCTCACTGCGAGTTGGAATAAATAAGAAAGCGTGTCCTTTCAGATGGGCAGAAGGTATACACTACTATTTCTACCCAGAAAAAAGTGGTGTGCCCCCACCATGGATGATATATATCATCATATATGGCCTAACATGTGCTAAAAATGATGTAAATCATTCAAACAACCAGCCAACCGATTTACTGAACCACCAGGTTCATGTTGATGACCCTCATGTTACGGATGTTGCCAGCTATCCGTCAGATGACTCCCATCAGCCAACTCACATCTAAATCATTTCATGCTTAAATGTTATATTAATTGCATATATAAAATTATGTATTTATTAGGCACATATTTTTATTTGCTTTATATTATAAGCACAACAAATAGGCGTCAGGGTTGTTATTAGTAGCCAATTGCCGATCAAAATTATCGGTTAAAATGGTGTTATCATCAGTTATTTTTGCCTCAGCTTGTACTTGCAATATGTGACACTAACTTCCTTGATCCCTCATCAAATCGTTTGGAATTCAAAATGAATCCCTGTTGCCAGGGCTAAATCTAGTTTAACTACTTTGCTGTGAAATTAGGAACTTCAGTTTAATTTTTAGTTCATTTGCTCTTAGTACAAACATGTACCACTTCTATGGTGTAATCGGTAAACACGTCTACCCTTTTAGGGTAGAAGACCCAGGTTCAAATCCTGGTGGGAGTAAAAATTTGTTTGGAAAAAGAGCTGGATTAAGCATTTCTTTAAGTATTTCTAACTTTTAAATTTAATTCAATGTAATCAAATTCAATTTAAACAATCGAATATCATAAGTTACAGCATGTCTGGAAACGACCACGAGGGAAAGAAGCTATTACAAGACAATGGCCCATTTAGCAATAAAATCTTTCATGAGGCCCTCTTTTCTTCTTTGAAAGCCGTTTCCCTCTTTTGGATTTGCAATAATGAGCCTCTTATAAAATATTTTACCTAATATTGTAACGCATTGAATGCTCTTAGAAGACAGTGGCCCAGTTAGTAAAATTATCTTCCCTGAGCCCCTCTTTTCAATTCATCATCTTTAAGACCCTATTATATTACCCTTTGGTCTTAAAATGAAAAACAATGTTATTTAGCTACAATAATAGGTCTTTTTTAAATATGTTTACCATATATTTACAAAAATGTTCCCTGAGGCCCTCTTTTGTCCATATTCTTCTCTTTTTGCTATGACCTTTGCCCTTTAAATCTTGGTAGCCAAACAGAGACTAACGAGTTGTCGATTTAGCGCAGGATGAAACCTAACATGTGATGTCGACCAGTTTTCAAGACGTTTACACATCCATAAACTCTTCTAACTACATTCTTTTCTTTCACGACTGTTATTATATTTATAATCTCATTTTAACCGGGTATGTCTTTAATTGAAATGTTGAAAAATAATAGCTCCGTCGTTTCACTGGGTGCTTCTGAGAGCTGAGATCAATACCAAGAATGGAAGTTTATAACAATTATGTAAATATATATCCATTTTTAGATATCATACAGTAGCTTTTTTCAGGTTTAATCTTCATTATTGTGATCTTTATTTTTTCAAATTGACTACTGTTCGCATTTAGGCAAAATAAAAAAAAAGTTAAAAAAGAAAAAGAAAAAAAAAGAGACAAAAAATGTGAAATACGGTATACAAAATGCAAAGTCTTATTATGAAGGACTAGTGCTAGGTAATGTGGAAAAAAACAATAATAAATGTATGAATTGAATTGAAACGAATGTTGTTTAACGGCTCATCAACACAGTATAGGTTATTTAGAGCTGCCCCAGAGAGAGGGGAAGGATACATAGGAATCCGGGAACCGTGCCCTACTTTTTATTATCAAATAGATTCCTATGGTTCTTTAATGTGCTCGGAGGATAGACCGATACGGTACTGCCCGGTTTACGTCCCCATCCGACGGAAGAGGCTAAGGGAAAGTGTCTTGGTCAAGAACACCCCGACTAAACTCAGTGGCGCCACGGAGGATTGAACCCGGGGCCTCCAGTTACAAATCCGCCGCGCTACCGACTGCACAAGCCAGCACTAAAGAATATTTTTTGTTTCAAAACCCAGTGTAAAACCCACATTGTCAATACATACAGACATGCTTTACACAGATAATTTTAATGTTATAGTATCAAAAATAAACATTGTTTCATGCTACACTGATTTTTTCTCATATTTTGTTTTTGGAAAGAGAAAAAAACATAATAATCTGTATATAAATCCATTATCAAAGGACAATGTTTTAGGATAGTTTTAAAGGATTAATATACACAACTTCGAAAATTATTATTTTTTCTATAAAAAACAACAAGAAGGTTGCTTAAGGAAGATCAAGATATAAGCAAGGGTATGTTATTTCTAATTAGTAAGCTAAGCTTTGCATGTCCCAGAATGAAAACATTAAGTTTATTTGCTACAGTTTGATACTGGAAAAATCAACTAAGTAAATTATCTCTTTACTCCAGTTCCACAGATAGCTAGGTATTGACTCCACATGGTTTCAAACTTATTCATTTTTAAGTTTTTATATGTGATTAGTTTCTCAACTTTGTACAAAGATATTATCTCTGTTTTAAAAAGGTTAAGCTGTGGAATTTGACATTGCATCTTGTTTCGATAAATGTAAAGTTTTGCTTGCATGATGATTTTGCTCAAAACAGTATTAAATTTACTATTTCCAAATAAAAATATTTGTTTCTGTTAAAGTTACGAATGCTGTATTGCCATTTTCTGTAAGATAAATTTGAAGTTTTGACCAGAATTCTTTTACTGTTCCACAGTTCCAAAACAGATGTTGGATAGTTTCAGGTGTATTTTTGCAAGAGCTGCACATATAGACTATTAGTTATTAATAAAATTCATTTTAGATAAAAGGTAATTTGTTCTAAGTATCCTATGGTTGATTCTAAATTGAACCAAGGTAACTTAGGATCTTTTGTTATTTTATAAGGTAAGGCATATAATCTTTCAAATTCAAAGTTTGGAACACTAACTACTTCATTATTCCATTTACTTTATGCTTTGGGATAAACATTATTTCTAATCATGATGTCATATATGTTTCGACAGCCTTTCTCATTTTGTAGAATTAAGGATAGTATTAGTGGACGAATAGGGTTTGGCTGTTACAGGCTAGATGCACAATATTCAGGTTTGCCAAATAATTCCTGACAGCAGTTATAATACCTTCATATTCAAGAAAATTGGACTGTATATTATAGTGTTTATTCAATTCTATGTAAGAATAAAGATTTCCATTTTTGTTTAAAATGTCATTGATAAAAGTTATTCCTCCTGTAAACCATCTTTTGTAAAACACACTAGAGCCTCCGATTGAAATTTAAACATTTTAAAAATGTTTGATGCTTCTAGAAGCCCTTATAAAATAAATACATTTGATGTAATCATTGATCACATAGTAATAGTGTTAAATAAACTATTTACATATTGTTTATATTAAATATATGATATCTGGAATGTTTTCACTAGATGATATATGTATAAGATCTATATCTTGCAATAAACTAACCCTCATGTCAAAGGTGTACCCTAATGTCTGTGGATTGGAGAAAAAATATATACTTGCAGACCATATAAGCGTAATTTAACAATATATCAAGTACCATGGACGCCATGGACGTCAGTATGGACTTCATGAGTCATATCTTTCTTTGTTTAGAGTTTTATTAATTGATTTACTGATACAATATCAAGTTCATATATGCATGCAGCTGACATATCACTCTCGACTGACAAAACGGTAAACAATCACTCCCATAATATGATATAATCATAATTACAATGTCTCTTCTTCCTTTTCCTTCAATTCAACCGTAATATTAAAGTATACTCAGAGTATATTCGGAAAACTCAACAAATGCTTCCAAACTATCAGTCATTATATGGAACGAACTGTTTGGGACCGAACGAACTGTTTGGGGCCGAAACTTTTTGATTTCAACTACACATATTTGGGGATTTATTTTGTTAAAAAATATAATTTATCGGTCATAGCAATAAAATATCAAGAAATTGATAAAAATCACTCACAAATCTGCAAAATTTTCATCAATACAACATTATATAAAAGAGCACTATTTTGCGGAGAGCTACAATCGAAAACCGAACCAAATTCATCATTTTGCTTCCAAAAACCATTGAGCGGCACCTAGTACTCTCCGAGCCACTATTACCGAGTACGGAAATTGGCGAAGAGTTCCGATTGACACAGCAGTGACACAATCGGAACTGCCTCGTCGGATTCCGTCACTCGGGAATCCGACTCGGAGAGTATTCGATGCCAATCGGAACTGCCTCGTTGGATTCCGTCACTCGGGATTCCGACTCGGAGAGTACTCGTGGCCATATTGAACTATTTTCAAGAAACGACAACTCTGTTGTTGCGACCTCTTCAATTATAAGATAAACAAAATGGCGACTGCTGGCAAGTTACGAAAATGCGGTACATATTTATTTGTTTTATCAGGGAGTATTCATAAAGATTCCTGATATAATAATGTATTCATACTTAGGTAAACAATATGGTGATTCCCGTCAAACGTGGGCGCTTCTTAGTTTATTAAGAGGTTTCACCTCCTCTTCATCTAAAACTAAAAGTGCGAGCACATGGGCCCCACCAATATATACAGGGCAGGGTAGAGCTGGGGTGTCATTACCTTTATAAGAAAGCGGAACCCAGAGCAGAATAGCCGGGTATTTCTATTGATACTTGTATAAAATACTACTAGTAGTAAAGTATTTATGGTAGACCAGTCAAAGTAGCAGGGAGAATCCCTTCCTCCCGCCTCTTAAAGGGAATGTAGCGACACAGCCAAACCATCTTTATTATTGAGAGTTTTGAAATACTTAAATAAGGGTGAAAGAATTATCAAAATCGGATGATAAACTAAGAAGATATGATCATTTGAAATTTCTGTTGAAACGGTTATGGAAGAGGCCATTTTGAGAGCTATGACATCACGGTTTTAAATGACCATATATGGAATATTTATAAATATGAAAATGTACTGATTTATAGGGAAAAATGACAGCGACTGTATGAAAAATATGTAATACTTAATGGAAATAATGATTTATATCACCAGTAAAAACAATCATTCATTTGCAGTGATTTTCTTCGTTTAAATAATATTTATCTATATTCCATATATGGTAATATGGAACTATGACATCATAGTTCTAAAAATGGCGGCTCCCATATTCGTTTTAGAACAACATTTAAATGGTCATATCTTTTTTGTTTTATCATCCGATTTTGATAATTCTTTCACCTTTTCCCAAGTTTTTCCGAACTCTCAATAATACAGTTTGTTTGGCTGTGTCGCTACATTCCCTTTAATGACACCACTGGTAGAGTCGTCATTTGAGGAGTGGAGACTTGCCTTAGTCGCACGGGGATATATGGGAAAAAGAAACACGCAATAAAGGGAACACTGTCTGCCTGGAACAACAAGGAACACCACCAGGAACACTCCCACCCGTAATTAATGGAACCCAGATAGTTCGAATATGTCTGTGAAAATTCCTTAAACAGGTCTTAAGACTAAACGTTATATTGATATATTTAAATACATAGATTTAAAACTGAAAATAAAAAGTAGAAGTTATTTAAATTATACATGTGGATTAACCTAGAAAGTGACACATTTGTACAGACGGAATTACGCTGAAAGAGACAGTGACACGGTTTATCACTGCGACTTGATACTAAAAGGGATGTTGAAATTGTTTATTTAGTGGGATTTACACAAAAAGAGACAGTGAAATTATTTATACGTATGGATTTATCCGGAAATTGACAATGAAGATTCTAAACATGCGGATTTACGCTGAAAGTGACAGTGACGTTGTTATGTGGATTTACTCTGAAGGATCAGCAACGTCATTTATATATGTGGATTTTTTTTATATACTTTAGAAACATAACCCATACCGTCGCAAGCATTTTTTTTTTTAAAATTGAGAAAAAATGCAGTAAAACATTCATTTCATAATTCTATCTTTGATACTGTTTACAGTAACTTATGTCAACCCATGCATTTAAAAGCGTTCTTATATTTTTCTTTTTCATTTTTTTCTTTCTATTGACTATTGTTTTCTAAAAGTGATAAGTGAAGTTACTATATATGCAGATTTATCCTGAAATTAACAGAGAAGTCCCTGAATTCACCTGAAATTAACACTGAAGTTACTATGTATGCACATTTTTACCCTGAAATTAACACTGAAGTTAATATATATATGCGACGAAGTTATTTAATAATATATGCAAATTCAACCTGAAATTAACAGTGAAGTTACTATAATGTGGATTGACATTGGAAGAGACGGTGACATCATTTATATGTTGATTTACGCTGAAAGAAACGGTGATGTCATTTATATACGTGGGTTTACGCTGAAAGAGACCATGACATCATTTATATACGTGGATTTACGCTGAAAGAGACCGTGATGGTTTATATATACTATATGCACCTAATTAATTCTGTTTAAATTGTACAAAACAAATGAACGGGACAGTCACAAATTTTGTTTAATGCTGCCTACAGATACATCGTATGATACGTATCTAGTAGAAGGTTTAAAGCAGAGGAAATTATTTTAGTATTTATAGCAACAGGTTACACATTTTATATAACCATACCTAGAAGTTACTGGGCCCAAAAAAAAATAAGAAAGGTTACATCTGAATCGGGGAGCAGTGCCATAAATGTTTAATGTGCTGAAAAGGTTGATTCCGATTTACTGCATCCGTGGCTTGGATGGTTTGAAACCTCACCTCTCTCACTGCGAGTTGGAATAAATAAGAAAGTGTGTCCTTTCAGATGGGCAGAAGGTATACACTACTATTTCTACCCAGGAAAAAGTGGTGTGCCCCCACCATGGATGATATCGATCATCATATATGGCCTAACATGTGCTAAAAATGACGTAAATCATTCAAACAACCAGCCAACCGATTTACTGAACCACCAGGTTCATGTTGATGAACCTCATCTTACAGATGTTGCCAGCTATCCGTCAGATGACTCCCATCAGCCAACTCACATCTAAATCATTTCATGCTTAAATGTTATATTAATTGCTTATATAAATTTATGTTTTTATTAGGCACATATTTATATTTGCTTTATATTATAAGCACAACAAATGGGCGTCAGAGTTGTCATTAGTAGCCAATTGCCGATCAAAATTATCGGTTAAAATGGTGTTTTGCCTTAACTTGTATTTAAAATATGTGAAATTGACTTTGTTGATCCCTCGTCAAATTGTTTGGAATTCAAAATGAATCCCTATTGCCAGGGCTAAATCTAGTTTATGGTAACTACTTTGCTGTGAAATTAGGAACTTCAGTTTAATTTTTTAGTTCATTTGCTCTTAGTACAAACATGTACCACTTCTATGGTGTAATCGGTAAACACGTCTATCCTTTTAGGGTAGAAGACCCAGGTTCAAATCCTGGTGGGAGTAAATTTGTTTGGAAAAAGAGCTGGATTATTTTATTTTTTTAAGTATTTCTAAATTTTGAATTTAATTCAACGTAATCAAATTCAATTTAAACAATCGAATATCATAAGTTACAGCATGTCTGGAAACGACCACGAGGGAAAGAAGCTATTACAAGACAATGGCCCATTTAGCAATAAAATCTTTCATGAGGCCCTCTTTTTTTTCTTTGAAAGCCGTTTCCCTCTTTTGGTTTTGCAATAATGAGCCTCTTATAAAATATTTTACCTAATATTGTTATGCATTGAATGCTCTTAGAAGACAGTGGCCCAGTTAGTAAAATTATCTTCCCTGAGGCCCTCTTTTCAATTCATCATCTTTAAGGCCCTATTATATTACCCTTTGGTTTTAAAATGAAAAACAATGTTATTTTGCTACAATAATAGGTCTTTTTTAAATATGTTTACCATATATTTACAAAAATCTTCCCTGAGGCCCTCTTTTGTCCATATTCTTCTCTTTTTGCTATGACCTTACGGCTTTGCCCTTTAAATCTTGGTAGCCAAACAGAGACAGTTTTCAAGACGTTTACACATCCATAAACTCTTCTAACTACATTCTTTTCTTTCACGACTGTTATTATATTTATTATCTCATTTTAACCGGGTTTGTCTTTAATTGAAATGTTGAAAAATAATAGCTCTGTCGTTTCACTGGGCGCTTCAGAGAGCTGAGATCAATGCCAAGAATGGAAGTTTATAACAATTATGTAAATATATATCCAATTTTAGATATCATACAGTAGCTTTTTTCACGTTTAATCTTCATTATTGTGATCTTTATTTTTTCATATTGACTACTGTTCGCATTTAGGCAAAATAAAAAAAAAGTTAAAAAATAAAAAGACAAAAAAGGAGAAAAATGTGAAATACAAAATGCAAAGTCTTATTATGAAAAACTAGTGCTAGGTTATGGGGAAAAAAACAATAATAAATCTATGAATTGAATTGAAACGAATGTTGTTTAACGGCTCATCAACACAGTATAGGTTATTTAGAGCTGCCCCAGAGAGAGGGGAAGGATACATAGGAATCCGAGAACCGTGCCCTACTCTTATTATCAAATAGATTCCTATGGTTCTTTAACATGCTCGGAGGATAGACCGATACACGGTACTGCCCGGTTTACTTCCCCATCCGTCGGACGAGGCAAACGGAAAGTGTCTTGGTCAAGAACACACCGACGAAACTCAGTGGCGCCACGGAGGATTGAACCCGGGGCCTCCGGTTACAAATCCGCCGCACTACCGACTGCGCCATGCCAGCCCTAAAGAAAATATTTTTTGTTTCAAAACCCACATTGTCAATACATACAGACTTGCTTTACACAGATAATTTTAATGTTATAGTATCAAAAATACACATTGTTTCATGCTACACTGACTTTTTCTCATATTTTGTTTTTGGAAAGAGAAAAAAAAAAAACCCACACTGTGTAATATATCTGTATATAAATCCATTATCAAAGGACAATGTTTTAGGATAGTTTTAAAGGATTTATATACACAACTTCCAAAATTATTATTTTTTCTATAAAAACCAAGAAGGTTGATTAAGGAAGATCAAGATATAAGCAAGGGTATGTAAAACAATTGTTATTTCTAATTAGTAAGCTAAGCTTTGCATGTCCCAGAATGAAAACATTAAGTTTATTAGCTACAGTTTGATACTGGAAAAATCAACAAAGTAAATTGTCTCTATACTAGCAAGGTATTGACTCCACATGGTTTCAAACGTATTCATTTTTTTAAAGTTTTTATATGCGATTAGTTTCTCAACTTTGTACAAAGATATTATATACGTTTTAAAAAGGTTAAGCTGTGGAATTTGAGGTTGCATCTTGTTTCGATAAATGTAAAGTTTTGCTTGCATGATGATTTTGCTCAAAACAGTATTAAATTTACTATTTCCAAATAAAAATATCTGTTTCTGTTAAAGTTACGAATGCTGTATTGCATTTTTCTGTGAGATAAGTTTGAAGTTTTGACCAGAATTCTTTTACTGTTCCACAGTTCCAAAACAGATGTTGGATAGTTTCAGGTGTATTTTTGCAAAAGCTGCACATATCGTTATTAATAATATTCATTTTAGATAAAAGGTAATTTGTTCCAAATATCCTATGGTTGATTCTAAATTGAACAATGGTAACTTAGGATCTTTTGTTATTTTATAAGGTAAGGCATATAATCTTTCAAATTCAAAGTTTGGAACACTAACTACTTCATTTTTCCATTTAGTTAATGCTTTGGGATATACATTATTTCTAATCATGATGTCATATATGTTTCGACAGCCTTTCTCATTTTGTAGAATTAATGATAGGATTAGTGGACGAATAGGGTTTGGCTGTTACAGGCTAGATGCACAATATTCAGGTTTGCCAAATAATTCCTGACAGCAGTTATAATACCTTCATATTCAAGAAAATTGGACTGTATATTATAGTGTTCATTCAATTCTATGTATGAATAAAGATTTCCATTTTTGTTTTAAACGTCATTGATAAAAGTTATTCCTCCTGTAAACCATCTTTTGTAAAACACACTAGAGCCTCCGATTGAAATTTAAACATTTTAAAAATGTTTGATGCTTCAAGAAGCCCTTATAAAATAAATACATTTGATGTAATCATTGATCACATAGTAATAGTGTTAAATAAACTATTTTCATATTGTTTATATTAAATATATGATATCTGGAATGTTTTCACTAGATGATATATGTATAAGATTTATATCTTGCAATAAACTAACCCTCATGTCAAAGGTGTACCCTAATGTCTGTGAATTGGAGAAAAAATATATACTTGCAGACCATATAAGCGTAATTTAACAATATCTCAAGCACAGATACCGGTTTAAAAAATAAAATAAAAAAAAAAGTCTTATATTCTATTACATACAGTATGTAATAGAATATAAGACTTTTTTTTTTTTTTAAACCGGTATCTGTGCAGCTGACATATCACTCTCGACTGACAAAACGGTAAACAATCACTCCCATAATATGATATAATCATAAGTACAATGTCTCTTCCTCCTTTCCCTTCAATTCAACCGTAATATTAATGTATATATTTGGAAAACTCAACAAATATGCTTCCAAACTGTCAGTCATTATATGGAACGAACTGTTTGGGACCGAACGAACTGTTTGGGGCCGAAACGTCTTGATTTCAACTACGGGATTTATTTTGTTAAAAAGAACAATTATTCGGTCATAGCGATAAAATATCAAGAAATTGATCAAAATCACTCACTAATCTGCAATATTTTCATCAATACAACATTATATAGAAGAGCACTATTTTGCGGAGAGCTACAATCGAAAACCGAACCAAATGCTGCATTTTGATGCAAAAAACCATTGAGCGGCACCCAATACTCTCCGAGCCACTATTCCCGAGTACGGAAATTGGCGATGAGTTCCGATTGTATTCGATGCCATATTGAACTATTTTCAAGAAACGACAACTCTGCAGTAGCGACCTCTTCAATTATAAGATAAACAAAATGGCGACTGCTGGCAAGTTCCGAAAATGCGGTTCATATTTATTTGTTTTATCAGGGAGTATTCATAGAGATTCCAGATAATATGAAAAAGGCACAGCCTAAATGGGGATTTATCCAGTTTGAGTAACTAACTTAAGGTTGTTGGTTTGGCACGTTTTGACATATAAAACTTGGAGAAAATTTAGTGGAGTGTCGTAACCAATGTTTGTTTAAACGACTTTTAAACGCATTGAGCGAAGGCGTCGGGAAGTTATCCACAACTCTGTTTCCATGTAGCTCTGTCACTGGGAGTAGAATTTATCCTTTTGATTTAAAAATAAGATTATTTTTTTTTTTTCAATTGTGGGGTTGGCTTGGAAAGGACGTAGTGCTGAGATTTGTATTGCATTGATACTTAAAGTGTCTTTGGTACTAGACGTCTTTGAAGATGACATTCTAACTCAAAAATGTCACTAAAAAAAGGAAAAATAGAGTCACTGAACATTTTCACCATTTTTTTTCATTACATTAAATTTATTGAAAAACAAAGATTACTTTTCGATTACCTATCTACATACACATCTTTGAAAACATACTCAAACAATTGTAATCCTCATTCGTATTTTTACTTTAAAAATACTGTAAAGGCATATACATGTATATATATGGACCGTATCCCACCTTTTTCTTTACAAAAAAAAAAAGATTCGATATATAAAAAACGTATGTTATAATGCTCACTTTTGTTAAAACTTATATATGACAAGATCCTATGACATTTCTTTCAAAAACAAGTAAATATATATATATCTAGCTTCTAATTATTTTTTTATTATAATTTCTATAAATTACACATATTTTGGAGTTACATGTAGTTTGACATTTTCGCTGTAAAAATACTGTACACACAATTTTGCTGACATGAAGATCGAATATAAAATATCAAACTGTATAATTGAGGATATTTCACTCATCTTCCTTTTTATGTAAAAAAAAAAGGACAGAGATTCACATTCACGTTTTGTGGGATGAAAATTGAAATAAAAGTTCCTGATTTCGGAATCAATCGAGATGTTGCGAAGGTGCATGGACGTAGGTAATCGGATACAATTGTCAGATTATTAACAATGTCGCAACATACAAAGTGAACTAATGCCTATTAACAGTGTTAACATTGATAACAGACAAAAGGAAAATCCCAAGGTTTTATGGTTAGGAGTTTTCCTTTTTTTTTATATACTTTATTGTGTGCGAAACAACAATTCTATTACACCCATACCTACGTCTAGTTTGTAATTGTCTCCAATAAGTATATGCGCATGATCTGGAAAAGATTGGTTGACGTCATACAGTGATGCATTAGATAGAATGTCTAAGAACACGCTGGGATTTTGTTAAGTACGTTAGTACTTTGAATTATTGCAGCTTTCGATGTTCCTAATTCTAAAATATGCCAACTTTAATAATTTCGGCATCATATTTTACTAGCACCACAAACATCACCACAAATGCTTTTGCAAAAGACGTTTTTGAAATATTTAATGTTAACCCTTTAATGTTCCGATTAATCTATTGTTTTAAACCCATCATCGGTTTGTTAAGCATCCGATTATGAAGATCGATTATGAAAGCCTATAATCGATCATCGGTTAAATTTAAACGTGCACTTTAATTAACATTCAAAATAGAAATAAACATAATTATCCGGGAGACAACTCTTGTAAAAATGAGTATGATACACAAATAAACACATTTATATCAGTTATAATAAAATACAGACTTTCATGGCATCAAAACTCAGATTAGCATATACACATGCTATACTTCCTATACGGGTAAGTATTATCGATGTAATTTAAAAATATCCATATTTCATTTCATGCAAAAATATATTTAAAGCATAATTCTGCATCTTGATCGCGGGAAGTAGGTAACTAGTAGATTTAAACAATATAGAAGATAAGAACACATATAGAATGTATGCATGCTAAACTGTTCATGACTCAAACCCGTGGTCCAAAGCACAAAATTATAATGTGACATAAAAAATAGTGGTTGTAATTTAATCGATAAATCTGAATTAAAACACTGTGCGTTTGTTTTCATTACAAAATGTTACGTTTAACTGAAACAAATAATAATATATTATTAAACTTATTTGCCAGGTGTGCATGTGAAAAGCCTTATCATAAAAGTGTTTCGGTTGTAATATGTATTTCTTAACTAATTTTCTAATTATAAACTGCGTTTTAAATTCTTATTAGTTAAAAAAAAAAAGTAATACATGTATTGTCAAAATTATTCATGGAAATGCTGGAAACTGAAGCCATTAGGGTTTTGTTCTCGGTTTATCGTGACTAATCTAAATCAAAGCCCAAGATTCACTTTAAAAGATTCCTTCCATTAATTTCTTTTCTTTTTCATTTTATTACTTAAAAAAAAATATAATTACAAAATAATATAATATTTGCAGATTCGAACTCGGATATCCTGCGTGACAGGCGGCCGTGCTTACCACTCCGCCACTGTCACAATTTGATGACGTCATCATTAACTAGTATATAATTTAATGTACGTGGTTAGTCTGTTTCCGCGACTCGTGATACCTGAGTAGTAGAGTAAATACAAGACTTGAGTAGTAGAGTAAATAGAGTTTTTTTAAGACCCAAATCAATTAAAATTGTTCTGTTTAGTCGTATTTATCGATTATTAGTAACTGGCGAGACTACTGGCCAGTATTGATTCATCCTTTCTAATTGCGGAAAATAACGAAGAGTTCCGATGTCTTTGATCGTACATAGTCGGCCAATTCCGTCATTCTTCGCTTATGGCGAGATGTCGCGAATGGAGACCAGACAAGGGACATCGCCGAAGAGGCCCGAAGTGAATTTACCATGCCTATCAGCGGAAGTAGAGACTGGTTTCCCATTCCGTAAGCTCGACTCTCATATACTTGGCCGAAATCGGAAACCAAAGGGATAATTTTTTTCAATCTAATAGTATGTGGACAAAAGTTGATACCGTTAAGGGGATTTTCATCCCTGGCGCTTCGCGCCAGTGATAAATCCCCTATAATAATGTATTCTTACTAGGTAAACAATATGGGGATTTCCGTCAAACGTGGGCGCTTCTTAATTTATAAGAGTTTCACCTCTTCTTCATCAAAAACTAAATAAAGACTAAAGTGCGAGCACATGCCATGGGCATCATGATGATGGTATCAATCAGGGGCGTTCCTGGGGCTAATTTAGGTATACGCACCATCGAGTTTTGGATTCATAATGTGCCTAACCCTCCTATACCTTCAGTTTTTATTGCATTTTTAGCCCTTTTTATTTGTTTGCTTCTTTAATAGCCTGTACGCACGGGGCGGCACGATTTACCCAAATATACCCAAATCTACCCAAATACAGTTTATGATTGCACAAATACACCCTAATTAATTATTTTTTTCGGCAAATACTTCATTATTATAGTTAAGTATGTTATAAACTAATATAATATGTGAAAAAAAAAAATTATTAGCCGCAGATATGAACTTTGCAGCCATTTTTAAAATTCATTGCCCTCAAATCGTACACGATTTACCCAAATACAGTCTATGATTGCACAAATACACCCTATTTAATTATTTTTTTCGGCAAATACTTCATTATTATAGTTAAGTATGGTATAAACTAATATAATATGTGAAAAAAATAAATTTATTAGCCGCAGATATGAACTTTGCAGCCATTTTTAAAATTCATTGCCCTCAAATCGTACACGATTTACCCAAATACAGTCTATGATTGCACAAATACACCCTATTTAATTATTTTTTTCGGCAAATACTTCATTATTATAGTTAAGTATGGTATAAACTAATATAATCTGTGAAAAAAATAAATTTATTAGCCGCAGATATGAACTTTGCAGCCATTTTTAAAATTCATTGTTATCAAATCGTATCAAATCGTATACGATTTACCCAAATACAGTTTATGATTGCACAAATACACCCTATTTAATTATTTTTTTCGGCAAATACTTCATTATTATAGTTAAGTATGGTATAAACTAATATAATCTGTGAAAAAAAAAAATTTATTAGACGCAGATATGAACTTTGCAGCCATTTTTAAAATTCATTGTTATCAAATCGTATCAAATCGTATACGATTTACCCAAATTCAGTTTATGATTGCACAAATACACCTTATTTAATTGTTTTTTTCGCCAAATACTTTATTTTTATAGTTAAGTATGTTATAAACTAATATAATATGTGAAAAAAATAAATTTATTAGCCGCAGATATGAACTTTGCAGCCATTTTTAAAATTCATTGCCCTCAAATCGTATACGATTTACCCAAATACAGTCTATGTTTGCACAAATACACCCTATTTAATTAATTTTTTCGGCAAATACTTCACTATTATAGTTAAGTATGTTATAAACTAATATCATCTGTGAAAAAAATAAATATATTAGCCGCAGATATGAACTTTGCAGCCATTTTTAAAATTCATTGTTATCAAATCGTACACGATTTACCCAAATACAGTTTATGTTTACCCAAATACAGTTTATGATTGCACAAATACACCCTATTTAATTATTTTTTTCGGCAAATACTTCATTATTATAGTTAAGTATGTTATAAACTAATATAATATGTGAAAAAAATAAATTTATTAGCCGCAGATATGAACTTTGCAGCCAATATAGTGTAAAATATAATTCGCCCATTGGCAAATGGATAAATTAAACGTACAGGCCTTCGAATCACATCACTCACAGACAATATTGTCCATACACTAGAATATGCGCCAATTTTGGCAGCATCTAAGCATGCCCGTTCGTAGCTTGGTGACAAACACTGTATCCGGCGCCGAAGTGGGTGAGACATGTAATATTCTACATTGTTTATAAGGTTTATGCATGCGTGGTAACGTAACATAACTGACATGCTCTCGTTGCCACACAGTTGAATTGACACTGCATTAAATAGGCAGTCCCCATTCCCTGTTGTTCGAAGGGGGTTTCCCATGACGTCGTCAACGTATTGGTCCATTACTTCGGCAGCCACACTATCTACACCCGGAAGCTGAGATGGAGATGCAGGTGATGGCGGAGCAAACGATACGCTGAAGAGGGATTCTCGTTGTACTGCGGCTTTCAGAGTACCAAATATGGTGGAACTGGCAGCCTGAGAATTGAATTATTTAACTGATAAACACAAAGGGCGGTCATATACATTAATAAACGTATTACTGGTAACCTAATACATATAACTAATATAAGCTACACCATACATACATACATCTTTATTTTACACCTACATATACATAACACTTTCATTTTGCAGCTGGATACAAACTATGAATAAGTTTTTTTCATTAAATACGAACAAATTATCCTATTAAATTTCTATTTCTTAATATTGTGGGGAAATATTTAACTTTTAACATGATATGCACGAGACAGTGTGTTATTGTACGTGCTAAATGCTTTAAAATATAGTGTCAATCGTGAGGGCATTGCATATTAGACATCGTTTGACATGTACACCAAGGCGTGAAAATTACACGCTCTTAACATCAGCTGCATATTGGGATCGATATTAATATATGTGTTGTTATATAGATTCTAGTCTTGTTTTCTAATCCCCTTAATACATGGATTACTTATAAATCTATAACAATTAAATGTGTTATACTTAACGTATAATATAAGTGAAATTATTTAAGTTACACGTTTACAATTAAATGTGTTATACTTAACGTAAGAATGTATACATATAAAATACTACTTTACTCTTGTATCTAACTTGGACTATAACATCCCTTATTCGTAAATATACGGACTGTGATTGTTGCCATTGGGTTTTCAGTGATCGTCAATTAACATACTCTACTTATTCGTATATAGCCCGGAAAATAAATCAGCCAATACCCGTGTATAATAATAAGTTTTTTTAACTCTAATTATGTATTTAAAATAAGAAAATTATATCATTTACACACATATACATTCTTACCTTCTGCAATCTGTGCACCCCCATTAAGTAATCAAATTCCTTTCCATCCATTGTACGGCACGAAACACATATATAATCCAATGAAATATCACTCCAAATTGCTAGTTCATCAACACCAATGCTTTGACACGTGCTGTGATACCAACTTTTGCACATTGAACAATGAACACAATCGGAAACGCAATTACACTTGCAGTCACCGCATGGAAACCTAGCCGCACGTTGCTTAGACAAATTAGCCATAGTAGAATATTAACTATTTCAGACAATATCACAAGTTAACTATATAATTTGTACCTCAAAAAAGAGATAACATATATGAAAAACGCTTAGTATATATACAATTCATTAAGTTCTCAATTTACTCAAAGTACTCAAAAAACTAAATGTCAACATTCCGCTTTACTTTGAAGTCAATAAGTTTAATTGACTTAAATAATTAGTATCAAAACTGTTGATAATCACTTAAATAATTAGTATCAAAACTGTTGAAAACTAATTAACACAGATTACGCGCAAGCAATTAACGGATTAAATTTATCGATTAGGCGTAACTGTTAAAGGAATACTTTGCGCAATTATATAATCAGTGCACAAAGTTTGTTGTTTTGTTTTGTTATAATACAATTATTTACAATAGATAATTCAGAATCTCAAACATATTTTATGTAATTAATTTAATTTTTAAAGATCTAAAAAAGGAGGAAGAATATCATAATATATTACAATTTATTTTAGGACAGTATATTGCGTGTATATTTTATTGACTGTTTTTATATATTGTGAAATTTAGCACATTAATTAAGTAAATCTTAATTAAAACTGGAAATGAAAATGAAAACAAACACAGTTACTTTTTGATATATAACATTTATTCCGAAGCTTAAACATTTCTTGGAGATTTGGAAAATCATTTTTATTGTTTTATTTTGGCTTTCTTTCAGGTCTTTTTCTTTTTGGAGTTAACTGGTAGTGGTGTTAATTGTTAGCCCCGTCGTTGTACACTGGATTTGACACGTGTATTTGGGTGATTTGCGTCAGATTTGATCTCTGAAAATAAAATTTATAATAATAAGTGATCTTATTCAATTCCTATAAGTGACAAGAAGTAATTATCTTACTCGATTTATTCATTTGTAATTGATTAGTGAACTATATTTACTAATTAGTAAAATGTTTGCACATGATTTAATTAATATAGGACATTCAGATTAAAACACACTACTGACATATCAATTATATAATTCACTCAATTTAAGTAAATGATGACAAAGCGATTCTGCTGCGTATATATTACGGAGCAAAGAGAATTAATTTATTAACATTTCTTCCATCCACCGAAATGGCTAGATATGCTATATTTGGAGACAGCTACATCGCAAGACTTAAGAAATTCAACAACAACAACATGGCACTGCCAGGAACATGTGGATTCTTCGGGGTACCAGGGATGTCTACAACAAGAAAATTTGACGACGAATTCGACAGGCTTCTGCAGTTTCAACCAGACTACGTCTTTGTCAACGTCGGCGGTAACGACATAGATTCATATTCTCCAGCACCAGACATTGTCAATAGGATTATTGACATAGTTCTTAGGTTGAAGGCTGCTGGCGTGAAACGGGTGTTTGTCGGCTGTATTGCCGAGCGAGGAAATGTGAGAAATACAACTGTCGCACATTTCAATCAAGTGCGACGCAGTGTTAACAAGAGGCTGCGGGTTATGCTGCAGGAAGACTTCATCAATGTCATGAAAAAACTGAAGTTCCCTCGCCATTATGACGCAGATATGGTTCATCCTGGAGCCAAAGAAGGTGGCATGAGAATATTGACATCTGTCATTCATAGATGTTTATTATCTACCAGGAAATAAATGCTTTATGCATTATAAAGGCCCTTTTAAGGGCCAAACAATATTGTTCGAAAGAACATCTCAAAATTGTCAATAACCAAGGCCCTTTTAACAATATCAATAAAATTATACTGTATTTATTATTATGACACATAAAGAGGTCAAAAACTAATGCAAACAACATCATCACCCGTAAATGAAATTTTATTAGCAATTTATTTGTTAGCAATATTCATAAAATACGATAAAAATAATAACTAATAAATATATAAAAAAACAACATATGTTAAAAAGTATATATCATTTATATAATTAAATAGGGTGTATTTGTGCAAACATAAAACTGGATTTGGGTAAATCGTATACGATTTGATAACAATGAATTTTAAAAATGGCTGCAAAGTTCATATCTGCGGCTAATAAATTTATTTTTTTCACATATTATATTAGTTTATAACATACTTAACTATAATAATGAAGTATTTGCCGAAAAAAATAATTAAATAGGGTGTATTTGTGCAATCATAAACTGTATTTGGGTAAACATAAACTGTATTTGGGTAAATCGTGTACGATTTGAGGGCAATGAATTTTAAAAATGGCTGCAAAGTTCATATCTGCGGCTAATATATTTATTTTTTTCACAGATGATATTAGTTTATAACATACTTAACTATAATAGTGAAGTATTTGCCGAAAAAAATAATTAAATAGGGTGTATTTGTGCAAACATAGACTGTATTTGGGTAAATCGTGTACGATTTGAGGGCAATGAATTTTAAAAATGGCTGCAAAGTTCATATCTGCGGCTAATAAATTTATTTTTTTCACATATTATATTAGTTTATAACATACTTAACTATAATAATGAAGTATTTGCCGAAAAAAATAATTAATTAGGGTGTATTTGTGCAATCATAAACTGTATTTGGGTAGATTTGGGTATATTTGGGTAAATCGTGCCGCCGGTACGCACGTGCGTCAGTGCGTATGCCCAGGTACGCCCCTGTCAATGATCTGATCAAACGCCCCACCAATATATACAGGGCAGGGTAGAGCAGGGGTGTCGTTACCTTTATAAGTAAGCGGCACCCAGAGCAGAATAGCCGGGTATTTTTGTCGGTAGCGCGGCGGATTTGTAACCGGAGGCCCCGGGATCAATCCTCCGTGGTGCCACTGAGTTCCGTCGGTGTGTTCTTGGGCAAGACACTTTACCTTAGCCTCGTCCGTCGGATGGGGACGTAAACCGGGCGGTCCCGTGTATCGGTCTATCCTCCGAGCACGTTAAAGAACCATAGGAATCTATTCGATAATAAGAGTAGGGCAGGTTCCCGGATTCCTATGTATCCTTCCCCTCTCTCTGGGGCGGCTCTAAATAACCTATACTGTGTTGATGAGCCGTTAAACAACATTCAATTCAATTATTGATACTTGTATAAAATACTAGTAAAAATATTCATAGTAGCCAGGTAGACCAGTCAAAGTAGCAGGGAGAAATCTCCGCCTCTTAATGACACCCCTGGTAGAGTCGTCATTTGAGGAGTGGAGACTTGCTTTAGTGGCACGGGGATATGGGAAAAAGAAACACGCAATAAAGGGAACACTGCCTGGAACAACAAGGAACACCACCAGGAACACCCCCACCCATAATTAATGGAACCCAGATAGTTAGAATATGTCTGTGAAAATTCCTTAAACAGGTCTTAACGTTATATTGATATATTTAAATACATAGATTTAAAACTGAAAATAAAAAGTCAAAGTTATTTATACATGTGGATTAACCTAGTAAGTGACAGTTATTAATAATATGTATGGATTAACACTGAATGTCATTGACGGTGAAATCGTTTGTACAGACGGAATTATGCTGAAAGAGACAGTGACATGGTTTATCACTGCGACTTGATACTAAAAGGGATGTTGAATTTGTTTATTTAGTGGGATTTACACAAAAAGAGACAATAAAATTATTTATACGTATAGATTTATCCAGAAATTGACAGTGAAGATTCTAAACATGCGGATTTACGCTGAAAGCGACAGTGACGTTGTTATGTGGATTTACACTGAAGGATCAGCAACGTCATTTAAAATATATATGTGGATTTTTTTTATATATTTTAGGAACATAACCCATATCGTCGCAAGCGTGTTTTTTTTACATTCATTTCATAATTCTATCTTTGATACTGTTTACAGTAAATAATGTCAACCCATGCATTTAAAAGCATTCTT
Source organism: Cyrtodaria siliqua (assembly GCA_037043455.1). NCBI lineage: Eukaryota > Metazoa > Mollusca > Bivalvia > Adapedonta > Hiatellidae > Cyrtodaria > Cyrtodaria siliqua. The sequence goes on along the minus strand of JAWPHD010002373.1, from coordinate 143,366 downwards.
ATATTTTTCTTTTTCATTGTTTTCTTTCTATTGACTATTTTTTTCTAAAATTGATAAGTGAAGTTACTATATATGCAAATTTATCCTGAAATTAACAGAGAAGTCCCTGAATTCACCTGAAATTAACACTGAAGTTACTATATATGCAAATGTTTACCCTGAAATTAACACTGAAGTTAATATATATATATGCGGTGAATTTACCCTGGAAATATTAAACTGGAGTTATTATATGCAAATTCAACCTGAAATTAACAGTGAAGTTATAATATGTGGATTTACACTGAAAGAGATGGTGACATCATTTATATGTTGATTTACGCTGAAAGAAACGGTGACGTCATTTATATACGTGGATTTACGCTGAAAGAGACGGTGACGTAATTTATTACGTGGATTTACTCTGAAAGGGACGGTGACGTGATTTATATACGTTGATTTACGCTGAAAGAGACCATGACATCATTTATATACGTGGATTTACGCTGATAGAGACCGTGATGGTTTATATATACTATATGCACCTAATTAATTCTATTTAATTCTATTTAAATTGTACAAAACAAATGAACGGGACAGTCACTAATTTTTTTTAATGCTGCCTACAGATACATCGTATGATACGTATCTAGTAAAAGGTTTAAAGCAGAGGAAATTATTTTAGTATTTATAGCAACAGGTTACACATTTTATATAACCTTACCTAGAAGTTACTGGGCCCAAAAAAAATTAAGAAAGGTTACATCTGAATCGGGGAGCAGTGCCATAAATGTTTTATGTGCTGAGAAGGTTGATTCCGATTTACTGCATCCGTGGCTTGGATGGTTTGAAACCTCGCCTCTCTCACTGCGAGTTGGAGTAAATAAGAAAGTGTGTCCTTTCAGATGGGCAGAAGGTATACACTACTATTTCTACCCAGGAAAAAGTGGTGTGCCCCCACCATGGATGATATCGATTATCATATATGGCCTAACATGTGCTAAAATGACGTAAATCATTCAAACAACCAGCCAACCGATTTACTGAACCACCAGGTTCATGTTGATGACCCTCATCTTACAGATGTTGCCAGCTATCCGTCAGATGACTCCCATCAGCCAACTCACATCTAAATCATTTCATGCTTAAATGTTATATTAATTGCATATATAAAATTATGTATTTATTAGGCACATATTTATATAAATTTGCTTTATATTATAAGCACAACAAATAGGCGCCAGGGTTGTCATTAGTAGCCAATTGCCGATCAAAATTATTGGTTAAAATGGTGTTATCATAAGTTAGTTTTGCCTTGACTTGAAGTTGTATTTGAAATATGTGACATTGACTTAGTTGATCCCTCCTCAAATTGTTTGGAATTCAAAATGAATCCCTATTGCCAAATCTAGTTTACGGTAACTACTTTGCTGTGAAATTAGGAACTTCAGTTTAATTTTTTAGTTCATTTGCTCTTAGTACAAACATGTACCACTTCTATGGTGTAATCAGTAAACACGTCTATCCTTTTAGGGTAGAAGACCCAGGTTCAAATCCTGGTGGGAGTAAAAATTTGTTTGGAAAAAGAGCTTGATTAAACATTTTTTTTAAGTATTTCTAAATTTTGAATTTAATTCAATGTAATCAAATTCAATTTAAACAATCGAATATCATAAGTTACAGCATGTCCGGAAACGACCTTGAGGGAAAGAAGCTATTACAAGACAATGGCCCATTTAGCAATAAAATCTTTCATGAGGCCCTCTTTTCTTCTTTGAAAGCCGTTTCCCTCTTTGGGTTTTGCAATAATGAGCCTCTTATAAAATATTTTACCTAATATTGTATTGCATTGAATTCTCTTAGAAGACAGTGGCCCAGTTAGTAAAATTATCTTCCCTGAGGCCCTCTTTTAAATTCATTATCTTTAAGGCCCTATTATATTACCCTTTGGTCTTAAAATGAAAACAATGTTATTTTGCTCCAATAATAGGTCTTTTTTAAATATGTTTACCATATATTTACAAAAAATCTTCCCTTAGGCCCTCTTTTGTCCATATTCTTCTCTTTTTGCTATGACCTTTGCCCTTTAAATCTTGGTAGCCAAACAGAGACTAACGAGTGGTCCTCTTAACTACATTCTTTTCTTTCACTACTGTTATTATATTTATTATCTCATTTTAACCGGGTGTGTCTTTAATTGAAATGTTGAAAAATAATAGCTCCGTCGTTTCACTAGGCGCTTCAGAGAGCTGAGATCAATGCCAAGAATGGAAGTTTATAACAATTATGTAAATATATATCCATTTTTAGATATCATACAGTAGCTTTTTTCACGTTTAATATTCATTATTGTGATCTTTATTTTTTCATATTGACTACTGTTCGCATTTAGGCAAAATAAAAAAAAAGTTAAAAAATAAAAAGACAAAAAAAGAGACAAAAAATGTGAAATACGGTATACAAAATGCAAAGTCTTATTATGAAGGACTAGTGCTAGGTTATGGGGAAAAAAACAATAATAAATTTATGAACTGAATTGAAACGGATGTTGTTTAACGGCTCATCAACACAGTATAGGTTATTTAGAGCTGCCCCAGAGAGAGGGGAAGGATACATAGGAATCCGAGAACCGTGCCCTACTCTTATTATCAAATAGATTCCTATGGTTCTTTAACGTGCTCGGAGGATAGACTGATACACGGTACTGCCCGGTTTACGTCCCCATCCGTCGTACGAGGCTAACAGAAAGAACACACCGATGAAACTCAGTGGCGCCATATATAAATATTTTTTGTTTCAAAACCCGGTGTAAACCCCACATTGTCAATACATACAGACTTGCTTTACAGATAATTGTAATGTTATAGTATCAAAAATAAACATTGTTTCATGCTACACTGATTTTTTCTCATATTTTGTTTTTGGAAAGAGAAAAAAAAAAAAAACATACTGTGTAATATATCTGTATATAAATCCATTATCAAAGGACAATGTTTTAGGATAGTTTTAAAGGATTAATATACACAACTACCAAAATTATTATTTTTCTATAAAAAACAAGAAGGTTGATTAAGGAAGATCAAGATATAAGCAAGGGTATGTTATTTCTAATTAGTAAGCTAAGCTTTGCATGTCCCAGAATGAAAACATTAAGTTTATTTGCTACAGTTTGATACTGGAAAAATCAACAAAGTAAATTGTCTCTATCCTAGCAAGGTATTGAGTCCACATGGTTTCAAACGTATTCATTTTTTTAAAGTTTTTATATGCGATTAGTTTCTCAACTTTGTACAAAGATATTATATACGTTTTAAAAAGGTTAAGCTGTGGAATTTGACGTTGCATCTTGTTTCGATAAATGTAAAGTTTTGCTTGCATGATGATTTTGCTCAAAACAGTATTAAATTTACTATTTCCAAATAAAAATATCTGTTTCTGTTAAAGTTACGATTGCTGTATTGCATTTTTCTATAAGATAAGTTTGAAGTTTTGACCAGAATTCTTTTACTGTTCAACAGTTCCAAAACAGATGTTGGATAGTTTCAGGTGTATTTTTGCAAAAGCTGCACATATCGTTATTAATAATATTCATTTTAGATAAAAGGTAATTTGTTCCAAATATCCTATGGTTGATTCTAAATTGAACCAAGGTAACTTAGGATCTTTTGTTATTTTATAAGGTAAGGCATATAATCTTTCAAATTCAAAGTTTGGAATCCTAACTACTTCATTTTTCCATTTACTTAATGCTTTGGGATATACATTATTTCTAATCATGATGTCATATATGTTTCGACAGCCTTTCTCATTTTGTAGAATTAAGGATAGGATTAGTGGACGAATAGGGTTTGGCTGTTACAGGCTAGATGCACAATATTCAGGTTTGCCAAATAATTCCTGACAGCAGTTATAATACCTTCATATTCAAGAAAATTGGACTGTATATTATAGTGTTCATTCAATTCTATGTATGAATAAAGATTTCCATTTTTGTTTAAAATGTCATTGATAAAAGTTATTCCTCCTGTAAACCATCTTTTGTAAAACACACTAGAGCCTCTGATTGAAATTTTAAAAATGTTTGATGCTTCAAGAAGTCCTTATAAAATAAATACATTTGATGTAATCATTGATCACATAGTAATAGTGTTAAATAAACTATTTTCATATTGTTTATATTAAATATATGATATCTGGAATATTTTCACTAGATGATATATGTATAAGATCTATATCTTGCAATAAAGAGGGTACCAACCCCCCCCCCCCCCTCCCCCACCCACTGGCATCTGGAGTACTAGCTTTTTTTGGGCATGGCATCTGGAATACTCCCTAACAGAGGGTTGGCATCTGGAATACTATTTGAAACATGCAAGGCCGCGCAGCCAAGGGCCCGCAAGGCCCGAGCCCTCTAGGGGGGTCCGGGGGTATGCCCACCCGAAAATTTTTGAAACCTAGGTGCTCTGAAATGGCATTTCCAGCAATCTGAGACATAAATTAGCATTTTTTAATTTTTTTTGGATGGAAAAACATATTTTTTGAGAAAAATACGGCGTACGCGTATGAAAAACTGCGATGTCGGCGTACGGCGTACCACAACCCGGCGTACGGAATACTGGCTAATATGGGTCGGAATCCGGCGTACGAAAAGGGGGTCGGTACCCTCAATAAACTAACCCTCATGTCAAAGGTGTACCCTAATGTCTGTGGATTGGAGAAAAAAATATAAACTTGCAGACCATATAAGCGTAATTTAACAATATATCAAGTACCATGGACGCCATGGACGTCAGTATGGACTTCATGAGTCATATCTTTCTTTGTTTAGAGTTTTATTAATTGATTTACTGATACAATATCAAGTTCATATATGCATGCAGCTGACATATCACTCTCGACTGACAAAACGGTAAACAATCACTCCCATAATATGACATAATCATAATTACAATGTCTCTTCCTCCTTTCCCTTCAATTCAACCGTAATATTAAAGTATATATTTGGAAAACTCAACAAATGCTTCCAAACTGTCAGTCATTATATGGAACGAACTGTTTGGGACCGAACGAACTGTTTGGGGCCGAAACGTCTTGATTTCAACTACGGGATTTATTTTGTTAAAAAAGTATAATTTATCGGTCATAGCGATAAAATATCAAGAAATTGATCAAAATCACTCACTAATCTTCAATATTTTCATTAATACACCATTATATAGAAGAGCACTATTTTGCGGAGAGCTACAATCGAAAACCGAACAAATGCTGCATTTTGATGCAAAAAACCATTGAGCGGCACCCAATACTCTCCGAGCCACTATTCCCGAGTACGGAAATTGGCGAAGAGTTGCGATTGAGCAGTGACAGTTTTGATCTAAAAATATCATTTGGATTTTCCATTTTTTGTAAAATGTCAAGGCACTTAATCACGTGACGGCAAAATAGATATATATTGGTCTCAACAAAAAAACAAAAAAACAACAAAAAAACACGTCATTATACAACAACAAAGTTAGTTAGATTGTGGGGGGGGAAACGAAGAAGAATAAACAAAAAATACTTCATTTACATGATAAGTATGTCATAAGACAGTTTAGAAAACAGTTGAATCAGTGTGAAGTTCGTTGGAACTGATATAACAGTCTATTTAGTCAGACTCAACAAAGAATCTGATTTGATCCTGTGTGCGAAGACGTACTGGTTTATCTGTCTCGCCCTTCTTCGCGAAAATATTTCCGTCTCTTGTCCAGAAAGCATGAATTTCCTTTCTTGTCTTAGCGTTTATCAAATGTCTAACAAGTTCATGATTAAATGGCGTCAGATCCTCTGTGATGAAGACTCTATTTGAATTGTTTTTGAGATTTTTTCTCGACATAAAAACGGCGTTTTTGACACGGTATCTCGTAAATTTTACAGTTAATTGTTTTTTGGCTCTGCAGGTCTCGGTGTGTATTTTTCGCGAGGGGTACACATTGGGTTCTTATTGTGTTTACGCCTGCCTTCGCCCGGCGTTCACATCGTTATACCTCGGTCTTAGTAGTGTACACCGTGCTTCGTTCTGTTTGCCTTCTGTTTTTACGACAAGGCTTCACTGGACGCGTAAAACGTCAAGCGCTTCAGAGACCCAGAAATATCAACAACAGATAGAAAGCTTCCCACTTCGCGCAAGCGTCAAAGGCGGAAGTTTCTAAAAAAAGATCGATCTCACCAATCTCCACGCATAGAACTTTATCGTTCCTTGCACTCACATATATCTCTGCTAACTACTAAATTAAAAGATTTTGATAAAACCTGTTAAATTGGAATATGTTTGCCTGAATCTTATTTATTTCTTGTGTAACTATAATTTTCACAATATCTGAAAATTAGATGTTGCAAGATTTGAAATAATGCATGAAAACAATTTAGTTTTAATCGGGACTTTTTACTACAAAAATAATAGTACTTAGGTCTCCTCAATCAAATTATTTAATATAGGTCTATATTTTATCTTTGCAGATCACGCAGAAGGATTTATTATAAACATCGTCATAACTCTTTTGAATAATCACGTGACCTGACAGTTCGTCCTACTTCCTTTGACGTTGACAGAGTCAAATGAGGAACGAGTGTACTTTTTGAATAATCACGTGACCTAACCGTTCGTCCTACTTCCTTTGACGTTGACAGAGTCAAATGAGGAACGAGTGTACTCTGGGTAGAGATTGCGGTCTCACATGAAGATGGGTGATTTTGATATTTTTTTAAATCTTCTGCACGTGATATATACCGTAAAACGGTGTCTATCCTAGATGTATCTACTACGCATACAAAAACAATTACATAGCGCATACCTATGGTGGCATATTTCTGCCACGAGATAGCTAGATAATTTATCGTGTATTTTTCGCGACAATGTTACTTTTTCTCTTAATTTACAACAATTTTATCCAACAAAACTTGCTGCGATACTGCCCACTTCTGTCATCACGTTAGCACAATAGTTAACGCGTTACGAATTATCGTAAACATTTGAAATGTTGTCTTCGTATTAATGTTGATTAATTATCATGACAATTCACGTTACTAGCTAGTTATTCTTTTGTTTTCTTAATAATTCTGAATAGCTATCGCGAAAATTCACGTCTTTCGGCAGTTTAGTGTGTGTGTATTTCTAAGGATTATAGTCCCTCCACCTACGATAGGCGTCCTACCCGACAATTATAGGCACAATGTCTGGACTTTTATCTGTATGTTGTTGTGTGATGTGATCATATGTCTACTTGAAGCAGCGAACTCAATGGTTTCTTTATAGTGCTGCCACACTGGAATACCACGCCGTAGTAGACATGATACCCCACCCCCAGTCACATTATTCTGACACTGGTCAATCAGTAGTAGCACTGCCCATTATTATGCTCGTCAGGCAAGGGTTACAAATAACTACTCCATTTTTAAAGTCTTTGGTATGACGCGGTCAGGGGACTCGAACCCACGACCTCCCGAATGCAAGGCAGACGCTATAACCACTACACCACAATGCTTAGGTCTTTCGGCAGTTTAGATATCTTAGACTGTTTATAAATAACCTGGTCGGGGCTAAAGACCGTACCGCATATATATTAAACTAAAATGATTACCATTTCTATTTGAGCCTACTTTTCAGTCGATGTAAAAATATCAAGGTGATCAAAGTTGTATCAATTATTATAAAACATAGTATATAATACTTACGACATATTAAATAAAACATATGTGAAAAGAAAGTTGTACCTGGCATAGTGTACAGAATACTGTAAGTTTCACAAAAGTTATAACAAATACTGAGACAGACAGACAGACAGACAGGCAGGCAGGCAGGCAGGCAGGCAGACCAGACCAGACCAGACAGACAGAGATTTAGTTGCAACTTTTAAGAATATAGTAAAAGGCTTAGGGATATTTAATTATGTGTATGATAATTTTAATTTAATACTATTATAAGTCCCCTACCGGTGTCATTAGATTCTAATAATATTATACTCAAATGTTCACCACCATGAGACGATGTGTCAGACTAAGGGCCAGGTCCTACCTTCAAGGTTAAGGTCACACATGTACTTTAAATGTCATTGCTTAATGTTTCGTGACCGGGTTATAACTTTCTTTATTTATCATTGGATTTCAATAATATTACACACACGTGTTCATTATCATAAGACGATGCGTCGCGACTAAAAACAATTTCCCTACCTTCAAGGTCAATATCACACATATACTTTGAATGTTGTTGAAGGTTATTGCTTATCATTTCGTGTCCAGGCTATAACTTCTTTATCTGTCATTGGATTCTAACAATATTACATACCAATGTTCACCACCATAAGATGATATGTCGCGACTAAAACCCATGTCCGTATCTTCAAGGTCACACATGTTTTTTGAAGGGCATTGTTTAAAAATTCGTGTCCACGCTATAACTTCTTTATTTATTATTGGAGTTCAATAACATTATAAACAAATTACACCATCATGAGTCGATCGATGTGTCTCGACTAAGAACCAGGTCGTCCCTACATTTAAGGTCAAGGTCACACATGTACTTTGAATGCTTAAAAATTCGTGTCCGGACTCTAACTTCTTTATTTATCATTGGATTTTGATAAAATTATACACAAATGTTCAACACCATGAGATGATGTGTAGCGACTAAGAGCCAGGTCTCTCTACCTTCAAGGTCAATGTCACACATATACTATGAAGTTATTGCTATAACTTCGTGTCCGAGCTATATTTCTTTGTCTATCATTGGATTGCAAAAGTATTATACACATATGTTCACCCCAATGAGAGGATGTGTTGTGACATCTGTTTTATAATAATTTATATAAACAGTATTATACATATCATTGATCACTTTCATAGAAGGGGGCATTGTCGTGGAATTTAACATCATAAGTTAATGACATTTAGATAACTTAATCTAACAAATTGTATAAGATTTTCGTAAAAATTCATTATTATCTCGAAAAATTCATGCTATTAACTCCAAATAATCTTGATAATTATCTAGGTATCTAGTGGCAGAAATATGCCGCCATACATACCGATTCGCATTTTCTTATAAAATATACGTATTGTTTGTCTCTATACAAACACATCCTTTTTAATGAATACCGGAAGCATATGAATTAAAACATACACTATACTAATTAATGCACTATACTAATTAATGCACCATCCAGACGTGTGTTAACTTTGTAAGACAAACGTCTGTGGGTGTGTTGTTCTATGGAGTATAGTCCCTCTTCCCTATTAAACGTCTGAAACCTTCTAATTATTATTTTTTTGAAATGGTGGGCGTTTTTACCGAGATTCTGGTTCTGATTGGCTGACACATACACCCAGACTTGTAGTCTAGATCATCTGCGACGCTTGCTTGTTTTCAAGACAAACGTCTAGATAAGTCCTCCTCAACAAAGTTTGATTTTTGCCGATACCCTGGTAAGATTTGTGATTGGCTGGGACAGGAACACCTGCTATCCAAGATATACCGAAAGGCAGAAAGACAATAAATTTATATAATACACAAAGAGGGTAACTTCATCATTATATCAATCCTCCGTGGTGCCACTGAGTTCCATCAGCGTGTTCTTGGGCAAGACAATTTCCCTTAGCCTCGTCCGTCGGATGGGGATGTATCGGTCTATCCTCCGAGCACGTTAAAGAACTATTGCTATATTGACCTTGGTAACATGGTAGCAACTTCATTTTTTATGGGATTCCGAGATGTCCGACGTCCGTCGTTAACTTTTGTCTCGTTAAGTCGATAGGGCCTTCATTTTTCATCCGATCTTTACCAAACTTAACCAGATGGTTAATATCAATGAAAGCTCATACAATTTTGAAACCAGCCAGATTGGACCAGTAACAGCGTAATTATGGCCCTTGATTAAGTTAAAAATGCTATGTTTTGCATTGTTAAGACGATAATGCCTTCATTTTTCATCCGATCTTTACCAAACTTTACCAGATTGTCAATATCAATTAAAGCTCAAATAAGTTCGAATATCAGCCAGGTCCAACCAGTAACAGTGGAGTTGTGGCCCTTGATGTAGTTACAAATGCTATATTTTGCCTCGTTAAGACGATAGTGCCTTCATTTTTCATCCGATCTTTACCAAACTTTAACATATTGGTAATATCAATGAAAGCTCGGAAAAGTTCGAAAACCAGCTATATCTGAGTTATTTGCCCTTGAATTATTGGGAAATGCCATTTTCAGCCTTGTGAACACTCTAGCGCCTTCATTTTATTGATATCAATGAAAGCTCGGACGAGTTTGAAAACCAGCCAGATCGAACCTAAACAATCTTCTCCTCTGAAATTACAAGAGCTAGAGGTTTAATAGTTTGTATTTACCATCAGCTTATGGGCCTCTACCAAATTTGTTCAAATGATGACCCTGGAAACAAATTTGGCCCCGCCCCTGGGTCACATGTCAAACTTGGTTTGAGTGTTTATATTAACGAAAGTTTGATTCGTTTTAAAGCTAGCCAAACTTGATCCAAATACATCCCTCCCCTGTATCTTGGTAATTGAAGACACTTTATCAAAATCTAGTTTGATAGTGCCATATCTACCACACAATCCTTCTAATCACACCCACCCAACCCCACCCCACCACACCCCACCATGGAACCATATAGCCAGTAGGGCCTTCATTTTCATCCGATCTTTTCCAAACTTAACCAAATTGTTGATATCAATGAAAGGTGAGACGAGTTTGTAAACCAGCCACATCGGACTAGTAACACCGGGGTTATGGCCCTTGATTTTCTGAATTTATCTTATATTTTGCCTCGTTAACACATTGGGACCTTCATTTTTCATCAGATATTTCCAAAACTTTACCAGATTGGTGGTAAACCTATATATATTTGCCTCGTTAACACGAAAGATATTTTATTTTTCTTATAACCATGAATGAGATATTGACCTGACACTTGGTGCTTAGGTAGCGTCATTGAAAAAGAAGCTTGGGATTTCATTTCGAATCACTGTGGTCAAGGTCAAGGTCACTGTTACTAAAAATAGATAGTATATTTCCTCTCAATAACTTAAGTTAGGAATGAGATATTGACACGAAACTTGATGTGTTGGTAGCTTATATGAAAAAGAAGCATGGGAATACATTTTGGGTCACTGGGATCAAGGTCAAGGTAACAGTTGCTGAACATGGAAAACAATTTCCTCTCAATAACTTGTAAATAAGATATAAGGCATGGGCTTGCATTTGGGGTCACTGGGGTCAAGGTCAATTTTACTAAAAATAGAAAATCAGTTTCCGATCAATAACTTTAGCGAGGATTGAGATACTGGTCCGAATCTTGGTGTGCATGTATCTTGAATGAAAATTATGCTTCAGAATGCATCTGGGGTCACTAGGGTCAATGTCAATGTTACGGTTACATATTATATATACTTTATACACATTTATAATGTAGATGTCAAACGATATTCATATCATAATCAGATATAGATATCAGGTAAAGTGCGATCTTTGTAGATGATTTTTCAGTATGCTTGTGTCTTTTCCTTTACAGCAATTCACATTACAAACTGATGTCTATTATTCGATACCATTCAATGCACACTTGTAATGTCAGCCATGCGTTTATCCAACGAGGATCTTTAATGATATTTCTGATCTCGATGCACAAGCCGCTTCCGCTCCCTGCCCTTCGCACAAATCTGCGAACACATACACGTCTAGGAACTTCATCCATTAAAGACCCAATGTGGATTTCTGGTAGAGGAATTCTTATCGAAGAATTATTTCTTTGAAATAAGGATTCACTTTTGCAATAATATATCTCGTATGCGGAAAGTTTATAATGCACAACCGAAATATGTAATCCAAAATTTCTCTCGGCAAGTCCATTATGCTTATGCCAAAGTTAATTTTCCTTCGTTTGTTTCTTTGCTGATTCACCTGAGATTTAAGCAAATCATATTGACTTTCAGCATTGATTTGCACATTTTCTGTTTCATCAAACTCATAGTTTTGGTAGTTAATAGTATGCGAGTCATGTTGCGATTTGTTAGTATTTTCTTCCGAAACATAGTCGCTGTTATATATAGATGCTGCAATGCACGTCTGAAGGTCTAGATAATCTAACTCCATGCTAACATAATGCATGCCGTCGTTTTCTGGAAAGTAGCCTAATACGATTGTTCTCATATCCTCATCATAAACACCATCATTTGATACTACGGCGGTGTGGTCCAGCCCTAAAGTCGAAAGCACAACGCACTGACAATTATACTCTCTCATTAATACTACTAATGTTAAATGATCACTATATGTACCGTCCAACTGCATTTGTGCTATATATTCTTCGAAGTGTGTAGGAACGAAGTCCTCATAATAATCCCTGTGTGTTGATAGATGGTCGACTGCAGTAGATCTTAAATTAACGTCATTTGTAAAAATTTAAAGCCGAGAAAATTGATGCGCAATGGCATCGAATTGGCAATTGCCATTCGGAGGTGGATCATACACAACCTTTACAAGATTCTGCCTTGTGAAGTCAAATCTCTCAACATTGTTTTCGTGATTCAGCACAATGTAAAATTTATCGCAATATTTCTTTCGCCGGAGCTTCTCCAAATTTCATTGGTTTTCTTTGGCTTTGTGGTACAAGTCTGCTTTCTTCTTAACTTCTCCTTCCTGGCAGTTAGACTTGTAATGTTTTCTACTCCCACCCAATCTACAGATTCTTCACCATTTGGTTTGATGTATTTTATCTGGTATTTGTACCCGTCTTGACGTTTCTTCACAACAGTGGCTACAATAATGTATCTTTTCCTCGGTACTCTGCTTTTACGGAAAGGGTATCTACAGAGCACCTTTTCTGCTATGTTGTATGAGCTAATCACCGACTTTTGATGAAACTTTCTGGTGCCATTTCTTGGCCAGCTTTTTAAGGCGTTCACCGGTTTTCTTTGAAGTAGCCTGTCCACGTGAAAAGTATACATGAAAAGGCGTCAGGTTGCCCAGAATAGTCTTGATGCTCTTGTTGATACTGTATGTCAGCTTTTGAAGACCTGTTACCCAGTTGAATCCCTCACGCCTACGTGTGGCAAATCTGATTTTATTTTTCAAAGTTCTGTCGGCTCTTTCACATTTTCCCTGTGACTGGGGATGATAGGGAGAAGAACGAATTACTGTGATAGAGTAGTATCGACATAAAATCTCTACTGCACCTTTGAATTCGGAGCCATTGTCACATTGTATTATAGTTGGAGCATCGTGTTCGTTTATGATCTCTTCTAATGCGCGTGCCACTGTAGCTGCGGATTTTTTGATTAATGGCCGTGCCATCCGAAATCTCGAATATACATCGATGACTTGTAAAATATAATTGTGATTCTCATCACTAACGGAGACTGTTTCCTTTTTCATTTCTATAAAGTCTATCTGCCATCTTTCACCCGGAGAGTTTGCTTTCACAGTTTTCGGCCTTGCTTTATTTAAAAATCGCGGACATTGTTTGTGGTAACTTGCACTGGTCTCTAACACTTTCTGAACTAATGGTTCAGAGATACCTACGTATTGCTCTTTCAGTTTGAAAAAGATCGATCTACAACCTATTCCAAAATTTTCCAAGTACGTCTTTTTTATTAAGTTTTTGATTTCACCCTCCTTTACCAACAGTTTTCCATCAAAGGTCAGTTTCTGGTTTTCATTCTCTCTTAAAGGGACACTGTCCGTAACTTTTAGCTTATAAAACACCCAATAATTATGTTCGCAAACATTATACACTAAACATTATTCAATATTTACTAATTAAAAGCAAGATTGTTTAACGGAATTCAATCGCGGTACAAAAAAAAGCAAATCCACTTTGTGGGTTTGAACTCGCAGCCCAAACTAAAATTGCACTCGCAGTAATAATAAGTGTGCGTGTGCGAAAAGTAGTCGGAACTCGCTCCCGACTGAGCTAAGCGGGCTATACATATCACCCAATACATACTATGGTGAAAACCTAGTGCGCTATGGAAGTCACGTGATCGCATAAAAGGTAAATATTGTGGGTCCCACTTTATTTACATTTAATAATTAAAACTTTTTTTTTCAAACTCACGAATGTATTCCTACATACTTCTTAGGGTCTATCCTCATGTTTTCATGTATACATTTCACTGAATAAAAGTCAGACAGTTATTTGGTTATGCTCAATATCTGCTTACTTACGGACAGTGTCCCTTTAAGTGTTTGCGCCAACGCCGGTATAAGAACCAGCCCCTTTTCTGTTATTTGCTTCTCGCCTTGTGAGGAACGCTGAAGGATTTTATTGTACAGGCAAGAATTGTGTCGTACTTTTCTTCAGATAATATGCCTAGTTTACACTTGGGCATCCTGAAATACACAAAAAGCAAACATTAATACCTAGTTAGACTTTTTTCTACTTGGTACTCATTATTATACATAGTAATAAACACGTGACCAATGAGGACCTCAGTCATTCTACTGGTGTACCGGCTAATGGAACTAGATATTTATTTTTGTGGGCGAAAACATATGTTCCCCCACCCCACACATACCAAGTTGTCGATTCCATAAAAATATCTTAGGGTTTAGGAGATACAACCTAGCATTAAATATCGAAATAGTGAACATTTCAGCCAAGTTATTTGAAAATCCTTCAAGCGAATCAAGAGTTATGGAGCGGACACGAAAATTGGCTATGTGACCTATGACCCCTAATTGTGAACTTGAACAAACATGGATGGAACATGCGTTCTGCACGTCGTCTCGATATAGTGAACATTTCAGCCAAGTTATTTGAAAATCATTCAAACGGTTCAAGAGTTATGGGGCGGACGCGAAAATTGGCTATGTGACCTTTGACCCCTAAGTGTGACATTTACCTTGGACCTAAATGGCTGGAACATGCGTTCTGCACGTCGTCTCGTTGTAGTGAACATTTCAGCCAAGTTATTTGAACATTCTTCAAGCGGTTCTAGAGTTATGGGGCGGACACGATCTCGGACAACAGACGGACGGACGGACAGACAGACAGACAACTCCACCAACAACAATGTCTCCCCCATATGGGGGAGACATAATTCCGTGGGACATGGGCAGAAGGGGCCAATCATCAACGTTGATTGAGGACCACTACAGTATGCAACGCTTCAGAGCTTGTGGCGTTTCGGAGAAGAAGAATTTAAGTATTCGCAGTCAACGTATATAATTCTATATAAAACTTGAGAGCCCCTGGGCGGGACTTATTACAACCTAAGGGTCATTTGAACAAACATGGAAGATGACCACTAGATGCTATAACCCAAATCTCAAAGCATCACTGCTTGCGGAGTCTGATATTTTTTACTTTTACACATATAATGAAAACAAATAAACATTGCTTGAACAATCTTGAACAAAATGCTTTCACATTGTTAAAATGTTTAGAAATGTTTCAGGGCGCGACTATGGACATCAGTCTAGAGGTATGAAATTAACAAACAGTTCATTTTAAAGAACACCCATTTTTGATTTTTTATCTTTGAGCTAAAACTTATAAGCATCATTCAAAAATCGTGATAGAACTGTATTGCTTTAAAATGACTTTAAATTATGCATATAAAGCGTTTCACCGTTACATATGTAATCAACTATATAGTCCTTCCGAATTCACCTGTTGGGGCGAGGTTTGGAGTCTAACCAAGCAAGTCGGACCAGTAAGGCGTAAAAAATAATTCGTTTCAGGTTTCATGACCAACAAATTAGGGTAGGTAGGTCGGTAAAACTTTTTTCTTTTCGGAAAATATTTTTTATCACAATCATGGCCCATTATCCAAAAGTGTTGTTTAAAGGGTTATAAAATCACACAGAATGCAATATTTACATACGTTAAGTA
>JAWPHD010002373.1:0-122500 GCA_037043455.1 Cyrtodaria siliqua | reverse complement strand
TATAATAATGCTGAAACTAAGTTGCGGGGGGTTTGGGAAAATTTGGGTTAATGGTAGTCTTAACTTGTGCATTCTGGTGTAATTCCAGGCAAATTTTGTAATAATGTGTCATGACACTTTGACCATAATGCATTGTAGAAAATGAAGAATAGACCTGAACCCTCGAGTTTTAAATCTTTCAATTTTTCAGACATTGATTGTAAAGTTTACTCACATGAGTAAATGAGTATGGCACGCTACGCGCCTGCCAACCGCTTAATATTACAAAAATACAACATAGTGCAACAAGTCTTTATCTTTAATATACTTTTATATATTTCCTGGAAAGATGAGGATCTTGTCGTTACAAGTCATATATCTTAAACTATACTTTAATCATATATACTCTGTAAAAAAGGTTTTGGACCATGGCAGTGTTCGAACCCGTACAATGATCGCTGAACCTTAACATTCGACCATAACCCTTAGTATCTCAGTTGATAATTCACAATAGATCAACAATCAACAATAATTATCGTTTACAACGAAATTTTGCGAAAAAATGATAATCTTTTTATTGGTTACTCGAATGTGTCCGTAACTGTTACTTTTTATTGACTTTGCAACATTTTTTACAGACCCTTTGTGTGTTCGCGATATTTTTTTTTAAAATCAAATCTTCTTTGGAATTTAAAGTTTCTGGTACCAAATTAACCGAGTAGGGTAGACCTTGGTTACTAAAAAAGATACTTAAATTCTGTCCACTAGTTTTATTTTTATATGACTTTATATACCCTGGTCCAAAACTTTTTTTACCGAGTATATTTAGACTTTCATGTATCATAATCATACAAATACGAAATATGAGTATAATTGGAACAGGACTTAACATTTTCAGTTTTTAAAAGAGTAAGCTTTATTCGGAATCCAAGGCACATGCCCTCCGTATATAGCTTATCGTGAGCTTTATGCGGAGACGAGCTCCGTATATAGCTCACCTTGGGCTTTATTCGGAGACATTGCTCCGTATATAGCTCACTGGCTCACTGGTGAGCTATATACGGTGTTACAATGCAGTATGTTTTATGGTCCACATTCACGATATTCTAACAATACATGTATTTTCCTCCACACATGGCAACTTTTAAAAAAAAAATTGAGACATTCCGTTATTTTTTCTACAGAACTAATTTGCAATAATCTGGAGAAATTCAAAGCAAATTCTTTCTGACAATTATTCAAGTTGATTAAATTGCATCAATATTATATTTAAAACTATGGTAGAATAACGAAAAAAACTTGAAAACTCCCAATTGTATTAACTTTTAAGTAATTGTAAGCAGATTTAAATTAAAAATTATATTGATTAAATAAATCGAGATGGTAAGATTACGTCAAGATGGCTATGTGTGCCATAAATAGACACATGGCAATCTTTAGTTGTATATCAAGCATTGCAATTAGCACCTTGATTTATTTAACCTGTATCATTTTGACTTTAAACCTGGTTGCATATAATTAAATAAAAAAAATGAGATTTCAATTGTCTTCGTTATTCTACCGATTTCTTAAATACATTATTCGTACAATATAATATATAGTTAGTAATATGTAAAAACAATATGCTTTGAACTATTCTATAATTCTAATAATCACTATTAATCATTGAGCAAGTTATGTAGAAAAACTAACGGGACGACGTGAGTTGATTTCCGTGCGTCCCTTTAAAATTCCGAGTGCGTATTTTTGCTATAAAGAAAGAATACATGTTGTTTATAATCCTGACATCTCAGCATAGCTTGGTTTCTGAAAATGTGATACACCTTCAATTTCATTTTTATTTGCAGACACAAGTTTGAGAAAAATCTAACAAACAAAAAACCGTTGATTGCAGTGTTGTCTTTGTTAACTCCGTTCTCTCTGACTGCAATTTCTTTATTTAAGTTATCTCCCTTAGAGAACTGAACACTTTAAACTCTTACGGTGTTCCGGTAGGGCCATCGTACCATCGCGAATCGACTTGTAAACGCGATGGTACAATGACGACGGTACGATGGCCCTAACGGAACACTTCAAGTATCGGTATTCTATCACGTGGTGGCGTCGGCGTTGGCGACGGCGACTGTCACTTTGCTATAAGCATTTACACATACTAATAACTCAACATTGCTTGTTTAAATTCATTCAAACTGTGCATAATATGTTTTAAGCTTAAGCATCACTAAGGCCACTTAGTCACTAAGGTCACTTAGTCACTTGACCTTAGTCACCAAGGTTACTTAGACACATAAGTTCCATAAATATGTAAAGCATTTGATAAAAAATAAAATTAAAATAAAGACCCTTTTTCGACAGGAATATTTTAATTCCTTGAGAGCATTATATGAGAGACACGTATTGCCGACAGTCAGACATTTGTTGTCTCATGTTAAATGAACATGTACATACATGTACACTGTACGGAATGAGAATCAGTGTGGGTGTTCGTTTTTAGCTCTAGTGGCCAAAGGCCAGCAGAGCTTATTGGATGGCGAATTGTCCGTCGTACGTCCGTCTGTCATCCGTTAACGTTTGCCTCGTTAACACGATAGGGCCTTCATTTTTTCATTTTTCATCAAATCTTTTTCAGGCTTTAAGTTTACCAGATTGTTGAGATCAATGAAAGCTCAAACAAGTTCGAAAACCAGCCAGTTCGGACCAGTAACACCGGAGTTATGGCCCTTGATTTTCTAAAATATGCTATAATTTCACGATAGGGCCTTCATTTTTCATCCGATCTTTTTCAAACTTCGCAAGATTGTTGATATCAACGGAAGCTCGAACGAGTTCGAAAACCTGTCAGGTCGGACCATTTGCACCGGAGTTATGGTCCTTGATTTTCTGAAATATGCTGTAACTTGTTATTGTTAACAGGATAGGGCCTTCATTTTTAGCTCGACTGGCCCGGAATGGCGAGTTGTCCGTCGTCCGTCCGTTAACATTTGCCTCGTTAACACGATAGGGCCTTCATTTTTCATCCGATCTTTTTTAAACTTTACCAGATTGTTGAGATCAATGAAAGCTCGGATGAATACGAAAACCAGCCATTTCGGACAAGTAACAGTGGAGTTATGGTCCTTGATTTAGTTAAAATGGCTATGTTTTGCCTCGTTAACGCGATAAGGCCTTCATTTTTCATCCGATATTTTTCACATTTCCACGGTTGTTGATATCAATAAAAACTCGGACGAGTTCTAAAACCAGCCAGATCGGACCAGAAATATCAGAGTTATGGCCCTTGATTTAGTTTAAAATACTGTATTTGCCTCGTTAAGACGATAGGGCCTTCATTTTCCATCCGATCTTTATCAAACTTTACCAGATTGTTACTATCAATGAAATCTTGGAGGAGTTCGAAAACCAAATAAATCGGTTAGGAACACCGGAGGTATGGCCCTTGAATTAGTTCATAGATGCTAAATTTTGCCTCGTGAATAAGATATGATCTTCATTTGGCCGGATTTCAGCGAAACTTTATAGGGATTATCAGTACCATGCCTTCTCCTGAACCCCTGGCCAGATTTCAATGAAACTTTTCAGGGATGATCGTACCAAGCTTAGTTGTGCATATCAGCACCGTGTTGTGGTTGAAAGATTTTTGGCGGAGTTATGACCCTTTAAAGGTTTTAATATACAGTATTTGTCCGGACTAGTTCTCCTGAACCCCTGGCCGGATTTGGCCGGGGTTCAGTGAAACTTGGCAAGGAAGATCAGCACCAATCCTGGTTGTGCATTTCATTGCCTTGTTTCGGTCGAATGATTTTTGGCGGAGTTATGGCTCTTTAAATGTTTTAATACACAAACTTTGCCCCGACTAGTTCTCCTGATCCCCTGGCCGGATTTAAACGAATTTTGGCGGGGATGATGAGAACCAAGCCTAGTTGCGCATATCTTCGCCATGTTCCAGTTGAATCAATTTTGGAAGATTGTGACCCTTCAACGGTTTTCAGATTTCAGCGAAACGTGGAAGGGATGATTAGTACCAAGACTTGTTGCGCATGTCATCGCCATGTTCCGGTTGAATGATTTTTGACAGAGTTATGGCCCCTTATACATAAACTTTTACTTTAACCAGTAGAGCGTCCACAGGCCCTCTTGGGCCTCTTGTTCTATTATGATGTGACATTTGAACAAATAAAAATGCAAATATAAATAGTATGCCTATATAAGGTCAAACTTAAAAGATAGTTTGTTTGTCCAAACGTGACCGATATCAGTAAAAATCGTAAATATTTCTTTTAGTTTGTAGATAATCAAAACTAGAAATTGATGATCTCTGTCAGTCAAGCGTATTGCTTTACTAAAAATGTTGTTATACTTTTGAACATGATCATATATAGTGTGTAAAGACTGTTATCTAGCTGTTTGTCAGTCGATCGGGATGTTTGCCCAAACTTCATGTTAAGACAATAGTTTCTATTTTGCTTTTTTTCGTTTTTCTATAACACTTACCTGGTAATACAGTGAATAACCACCTCCTAATGAAGTACGGTGTACTTATCTGGTAATACAGTGAATAACCATCACCTAATGAAGTACGGTGTACTTATCTGGTAATACAGTGAATAACCATCTCGTAATGAAGTACGGTGTGTAAGCTCCATTACTTGGTTCACTAATACGGACACTGGAACACATGTCTTGACATAAATTTGATTACTTACTATCACCTTTAATCCGCAATGTCATTTCAAAAATAAAGCCTACCTACCTACCCAGTTTTTTTCAAAGGGATCGGGTTTGGACAAATACGAATATTTTTTTTAACTGTGGCCTAAATCAGTGATTTATTACGTCTCTGCCTAAATGCAGCGCGATAAGTCACAATGAGATTAGATAGGTCACTGCATCAACTCTTGAGACAAAATATGGGCACTCATAATTATTGGTGGTTGAAACAAGAAACAAAGTATGAAACTTGACTAAAATGGGATTTCGCTATACGAGTAACCCATTATTTTGCGAATGCCATTATCACAATGTTTTATTTCCTTTGCATTTGCATTTTTATGAAGTTGACAATTAGTCAACTTGAAAAACATCCCGGATATAAAACGTATCGAGTATCACACATTGAACTAGTAATACTCAATTCTTTAGCAAGTTTGGGGAATTATATGTGGGGTATTTGCGTCCGCGTCAAACTTAATTAAATGTCTGGTTCCTTGACTTACTCCATACGAAGACAATAGAAGCCGCAACATTGTCAAAAATGTATGACGCAATCTTTTGCGTTATTAACAAGACGGTTCACATAAATTTCCTTTTGTTTGAATATATGAATATTAATTGTTTCTTGAGCAATCTTGCATATATTCATCTACCCATCCTTTTGTATAAATTATCATCTGAAACCCACGATTAAAATTGATTTGTCACAGACAACGTTCTGAATACAGTCTGCTCATTAAAATGGCGTAGTTCGCAAAACAGTGGCAAAACAAACAGAACAACGACCTCCAAAGAAACAACGTGTCCGAACGAATCACTATTTCGAATATAATATTTAATATATGAACAGGTCAGTATTTGACGAAGTATCAAATTTTTTGTTTCACTGAAAAATAGAGGGTTGGTCGTTTCAGTTTCGTCTCTAACTTAAAGTATCTATCCCGCCAACAACAACCACATTTTACAACATATGTACATCGTTTCTAAACCTACTGACGAAATCCAAACTCTATAGACGTAATATAAACGGCATTAACCAGCCAGGCCAAACACTAAAACTGGAGCGTTGAATTAATAGTTACCAACTCATAATATATTTTACGCATATTCAATCACGGGTATTTCAAGAACCCGTGAAAAATCCCATACTTTTAATCGGTACATATACATTATTACATGACCTGAATACCTGGATAGAGTTTCGACAAACGGTTTTGCAGTGAAATGTTACCGTTATTTGGCGGGTTGTTTTGAAACACGGTCTCAAAAATCATACTATTTAACTTTGTGATACTAAAATTAAAGTTACGTAGATGTTTTGGTTGTTGTTTTGTTACGATTAAACTGTAAAGAATAACAAAGTCTACACCTTTGCGTTTCCAGTTGTGAAGGGACACACGGTAGGTACTCTTGAAGTATTTATCAAGCATTAAAATTAGCACCGCGAATTATTAATCCAGTATCATTCTTAGACCTGCTTATTAATAATGATTTGCAATATTCAAGTTATGTAGAAAAACTAACTGGTCGCCGTGAGTTTTAAGAAATTAAGATTGTCGTGTGTGGTATTGCTGATATCCTTTGTTCCATTAACTTGCTAACTAATTTAGGTGGGTTATTACGTTGGACACCTTCCGTGTATTAACCACAATGGTGGCATGCCCAGTGGCATAGTGGGCTAGGTTGACTTTCATCAGTGTGCATCTCCTGTTGCTAGGTTCCACTGCTCCTGGACCAACGATGTCATTCATATTTCGCAGGTGTGCTATTTTCCGTATTTGCATTGTGTCACATGCGTAACCTCACATCCATCACCTCATCATAATGGTAACCCTAAACACAAACATGATCAGGTATCAACACCCAGAAGTTAGCTCGATATTCGCGTGTCGTTATTCAAGATTTGTGACTATTTCGAAAAAAAGAAAAACGATTATCAAAAGACGAAAACGAATATCGAAGAATGAATATCGATAAACGACAAGAATCCAGATTAGTTTTTTCTTCTTTTTTAAGCAAATTTAGCCCCAATGCCTAATTTTTATTTACCTTTAAAACGTTCATAATAAAATAACGAGAGACTGTACATAATGGTAGTAATTATAATACCATACAAACACATGTACTAATCACAAGGAAAACAAGTTTTGGAAAAAATAGATTGGACGGTTCTTAATTATTACCAGGTAGTGGACCTATATTCGGACGGAGGACCAGACGGACCAGGTCCCGATACCGGCTTGTACTTGATACATCGATAAAGAGGAGGTAACCCTACATAGTTACCTACCAGGTGTGTTTGATAGTTGGACAAATGGACGATTTACCTCGCTATATATCTGGTTACAGATTATCATTTCACGCCTTCCCAACTGTTTTACATTACCATGTGAAATTCTCTCCGCACGATAAGGGCTATTTACAAGTTTAAAATTGATAAACATTTTATTGAGAGTGATTGAATGGCGCTCAAATCAGTAGTTAATCCTCTGTGTGGATTGGAAAAGAATTGTGGTGGGCCTTTTCTCCGTGGGAACTTTCGTTAGTAAAAGTGATCGTTAGAAGATGAACAACAGGAAAGCGTATGATTTTATAATAGTCCAAGTCGATCATTGTACAAGTTTATATGATTGAAAGTTACCAATTTATATTGGAGGTCTTCTTTTAAAAACAATAGTAGTTTGAAATCATAGTTAATATATCAAACATCCTTTACGTTGGTTGGCACATTACGTGGTCCCGCCTTAATTCCATTAAGCGACGGGAAAGCTTATATTAGCAGGATTTTATAACGGATATTTCGAAAATAAAACATGTTTAACAACATTTACTGAAAAAAACGCGATAACCCGTTTAAAATTATCTATTCAATGTTTTAATTTCACAATATACAAAGTTTTTATGTCGAAATTAAGGTTTCAATTGATACCCCCGTTTTCGCTTCTTGGAGAAGGGGTTAGATGGGGTATGAAAGTTAATACTCGGACCACGTAATGAGATGTGGAAAGTTCTATCTATGTCAGCTGCTATTTGTAACTCATGTCGAACAGTCTAGTAATACTCAAATTTCCGACAAAGAACGGCATTCCTTCGGGGAAAAAAACAATTCTCAGGTTTGTATCTGTCTGCCTTGCAAGGATCCTCTGATTGCCTCGCTCATTGTAATGAACGCACGACCTCCCGCAGAAGAGGTTATCGACACACAGGTGCTACGAGCACTATCAGGTGTGAGGCCAAATGGTACAGATAAGTGTACCCGGGGACAGTATATACACACATTGAGGTACCTCACTAGTGAATCACGGCAATCGAATCGTCTGACGGACAGACTTATCTACGGTGCGAATTAACCTGTGACTTCACTGTATTGTAACAACTGGGAAATGCAATTGAATTTTCAAGAGCTACGATAACCCTTTGATTTAGGTTCACTTGTTGATAATGTATATCAGCTAAGGTGTTTTTGTTACATTTCTGTTCTTGAACTATGTACAGCGAGACAGGGGAAACACAACGAATGCATAGTGCACTTAAGACGGAAGATGAGCAGCTCAGTGACGCAGGTTACTTTACAAACTCGATTCCTACGAATTAAGATTTTATTAAAAAGATAATAAGAAATTGCTATTCGTGACAATTTAAGCCAGCCATGAGAAATAGTTTCAATATAACATGTTACCAACAATTGCCACCAATCAAAGGTTAACCGAGTGAAATGTCAGTGTATCAAATGAAGATGCAAGCTTCGGTTTATTAAAGAAAGATACCATTAACAGTAGGCACCGTGTTGTTTTCACATACAACGGTGTTGATAGATACTCAGTATCATCTAGCACGAACTTGAACACATGTTGGAGAGGTTGTCCGTGGTCGATGGGTTAATGAGGTTTCTTGTAAACCTTCTCGCCTCTCCCCGCTGCGGGTTCGAATCCCACTGACAGCTCAACTTACGGATGGCGGGAGGTATACAGTACTGGTTCTACCCAGATTAACATATTGATGATTGATTAGTGTTTAACGTCATTTTTTAGCACATCTTAGGCTATGTATGACGGTTGATTGTTTGTGGTGTAGGCAGACCATCCATTTATTCCTGTCATTTTCGGTCTGTAGTTAGTTATCATTCTCACTTGCCAGAGTTTCAGAACGGTACCCTCCGTGACAGGGATGGTAAAGATGCTGCATCAAAAGCTTCTCGCCTCTCACCGCTACGGGTTTGAATCCCACTGGGAGCTCGACTTGTCAAGTGAGAAAGTGTCGATTTTTACGGATGGCGGGAGGTGTACAGTATTGGTTCTACCCGAGAAAATGGGGTGGTCTGCCTCTAACACACAACAAAATCGACCGTCATATGTGGCCTAACATGCGCTAAAAATGACGGAAACACCATTCATTCAAACAAACAAATTCCCATTGTCGACCTGGGGACAGTTGTAACTCGGAGATGCGAGCATTGTTGGACCTCATTTTTCACAATGCATTCTTCACGCATGTGTGAAGAATACGGTCGCATTCTTCACATTTTGCAAATGTGACAAATGCGTTCGGTTTTTTTGGCGATTTTTAACAGAAACGCATTTTTCACACTTGTGTAAAGAAAGTTTTAGACCTTTGGTTTGCTATCACTTTCCCATCACAACCATGAGTTTGAGCCCCGCTTCCCTTTTATACAAAAAAAAAAGAAACGATATAGGCTTACTGAACATTAATTAAAGAAAGTATGATAAAAATGAAAAATATAGTCAAATATGATATTGTATGGGTATATATCAATAACGTCATCGACATACATATTGGGTCTTGAAATAAATATTTCAGGGCTGCTCTGGGCATCGCCAATGGAGCCAAATGAGAAGGAATTATCAAAATGGCTCTTACTTTTAGCATTTGGCAAAAATGACTTTAGCAAAAAATATATCGATTTATACGTACATTTTTTTAAGTCACCAAACATCAAAAAATAAACAAGGGGCCTTTCAATAATACACATGCTTTTATTACCCTTAACACAAAATGTGCAAATAACAAAATGAACAATACACCAATTAACACTTGTATATGCCCCCACCCCACCCCCACCCCATTGAGATTAGTGTGACATGCGCTTGACTTCAGGGCTTCAGGGCAGGAAGTCATTGATATGCTTTACTGTTGACTGACATTTTTTGAAATGTTCAATATAATTTTATGAAGAATTTGATTTGATGATATTTACATCAGGGCCCCTTTTTATTAAACATCTTATGATCAGTCTCACATTTTAAAACTGTTCACATTTTTGCGCCTATTAAAGCATTCAATGTAGAAAATTATGTGTGCACACCTACGTATTCAATGTAGACAAGTATGTGTGCATTATGTGCAGAAATATCAAATGTATAAGAACATGAAATGAAATCGCATTCATTTGTGAATTGTAAATCAAAGTAAAGAACTTAAGAAATTAACTTACGATCAAAATTGTTGTAAGTTGTTTCATAAAACCAGGCCCTGGCCTGTGCTTGTTCACATTCACTGATCTATTATATGCTTCTAAATTGACTTACAATAATTAAGAAAGAAACCTTTCACTACCCCTCTAAACAATGAGGTCATATCAGATAGATACGAATTTTGAAACTGGCACATGCTTTCAGGAATTATTTTGCAGGGATAATGTAGTGAAGGAAAGCAATGCAGTATTTACTAAAAGTTGCAATCTTTTTACAATGAAAGATACTATTAATTGATTTATTCCATTCAATTAGTCTCCTTAATTATTATTAATATCTAACTGGTATGTGTATTATATATTCTCTATATATATGTATTTTATGAATGTATATAATTATAATTATAGTTTATGAATGTATATTGCTATTTGGCTCCATTTTTTTCTAATTTGGCTCCAACTTATCTCATTTGGAAAAAATAAGCCAGAGGGGACCTTAATTATTAATAGTTATATAAAATACAAAATACGGATTGATACGGACCATTACTCTGGTAGATATGACAGAAGTTTTATTACAAATATACTCACAAAAATAAAAGTACCCCATTTTTTGCTGGTATAGGCCAGTTTTTGAAAGCGTAAGACAGCTTAAACAGCGCTTTAATTAAACACTGTTTGATGTTTCTAAGCACACTTCACTGAGTACTAAATATTCCTTTAAACAGTTTCAAATTTTGCCAAGCAATACTCTAATATACTCACACCCAAAAATTAAAAGGGAGGTAATTTTATGATTTTTGATAATCAAAAGCTGCTAATCGCTGTTGTGTTTTTCTGTGATGTTTTTTCGAAAGCAACGTATAGAGAATATTGTCTTGGACAAATTGAGGTAACTTTTGTAGATATTATGTGTTTTACCAAAAATGCATGGTTTAAGAAAAAGAGGGATAACTCCCTTGTGTACTGAACTTATCAAAACTATCTTTTGTTTGGGCTATTGGTGGTGGTCGATCTAATTTTTCTATATACATCATTTATTATTTGCTGCCTCTATAATTAGGGAAAGAAAAAGGGTTACTTTTTATTTTTTGCTCAGTTTGCTTTTTTTCTTAGAACATTTGGACTCTATAAAATATGTATAATTAAAAAGGTTCAGAGTTATTCATAATAAATATTACCATTTCAATTTTACCATACCAGTACAAATTTGAAGGAAAAATGTGTTATTAATAAAAACCAAAAAAAAAATTTTTTTTTATAAATATGACAAAACTTTTTGAAGCAAGTATCTTTTCGTGCTGTTATAGTGAAAGTTAAACCCGAAAGAAAGTCTCTAATGTTTAAAATAACGGATTTACATAATGGGAAATAACTATAGCCAATCTATAATCCATTATCAATTTTAATGTTTGCTGTAAATTTTAATGAGAATCAATGTTTCAAATTCGAGTACTAGTAATTCAGATTTTGTTTAGAATTTTATTTTTTCCGTTATTTTGAAACGAATGTTCTAACAGAATCTCTATTTGGTTTAACTTTCAATGCAATAGCTTGAGAAGAAAAACGCTTTCAAAATATTTTTTGTGAAAAAATAAATTGCTTATGAATTATGTTAAAGGACACATGGCAATCTTACTTTTTTAATTCGCGTCGTCCCGTTATTTTTCCTACATAAATTGCATTTGTTCAGTCAT
The DNA here is from genome assembly GCA_037043455.1 of Cyrtodaria siliqua. NCBI lineage: Eukaryota > Metazoa > Mollusca > Bivalvia > Adapedonta > Hiatellidae > Cyrtodaria > Cyrtodaria siliqua. The sequence continues at coordinate 110,683 of JAWPHD010002373.1, read as the reverse complement.
TAATATAAGTTATAAGAATAGTATAAAGCAAACTGTTTATATGATTTCAAATGTTATTAAAGTGTATTCGATGTTTTCTATAAAAGGTGAAATAAAGTTATTTAGGATTTAAATGACTGTCATCTTCTCCGCATATATTATGCGATTAAAAACTGTTTAAAATGTATTAATAATAATAATAGCATACATGATTGAATATATTTCTTGAATTGTTACTTTCAAAAGCTTTATAATTATATATTGTGTTGATGTTGAAACACTAGTACTTTTGAATAAGTACACATAACTATTGCATGTACCTGCTGTCAACCTTGTATATATGTTTTGTATCCTCATGGGTCTTATGACCTTTGGAATTTTGCTGAATAAAATATCTATATGCATATTACTAACTGTTGATTACATTTCACCAATAATGTATTCAACCCTATGGTAGAATAACGAAGAAAAGATGAAACCTTAAAATTTTATTTAAATACATGCATGCATATTTAAAGTCAAAATGATACAGGATAATTAAATCGAGAGGCTAATTTTAATGCCTGATAAAGACTTCAAGATTGCCTTTATTGAATATTTTTAACAATTAAATACAAAACAAAAATGGCTTGAACTGTTTCAAATCTCCTATGTAAATTCTGAGGTTGGGAAAAACGAATGTGTCTTTATAGCAATGTAATGTTATGGAACCTGTGTCCCTAGAAATGTTATGTTTCGAAAGCTGTCTCTCTAGCAATGTTATGTTGGAATGTTGTGTTGCCGGAAACGGTCTTAATAATTTTAAAAATATGTCGTGAGACTGCCGGAAACTGTCTCTCTAGCAATGCTGTGTTGCCGGAACTGTCTCCCTAGGAATGTTGTGTTGCCGGAAACTGTCTTAATAATTTTAAAAAATATGTTGTTGTTTATTTCGTTCCTTTAAACGATGAAGATAAATTACCAAATTACCAATTAAAAAACGGAGTTAAATTTCATTTTTCCAAAACTATTCCAGACACGCATTTAAACGCCGGCCGCCGCATCTAGCAATCTGTAGTTTTTCTCGCTAGTAGCATATTTACGAGCAGCAAACAATGGTGGATCGTGATTTGTCACATATTGAGGAATTAAGACTATAATACGGTTTTAAAGTATGAATGAATGATGGAAGACTATATCAAAATGTGTGTCGATTTTATCCCCCATCAGTTCAGCACAATGTCGTCTGCAGCAGGGCGGAAGGAATGAAGGAGAGTCACAATGAACCACAATGAACCTTCCAGAGTCCGCTTGTTTAAGGCGAATAAATTTGAATGCCTCAATTGGTAAATTAAATACCGAAAATGCAGCCTTCTCTCAGACAATAAATGCAGCTTAGCGCATTTAGTGCGGGCCACTCGACTACTGTCGTAAACTAGAGGGCACGTCGTTAAAGGGATATGCACTTCGTTTTTTAAAGACTCTTTTGTTTATTGTTATATAATGAAACATTACAGGAGTAAAACGATTTAGAAATGGTTTTAATAAGAATTACAGTAGCATGTGTATGAATTCCATCTTGTTGTTTGTTATATGAATGTGTCATTCTTCCAACACGGTCAATTCCTTTAAAAGTATATATGTGTAATTGAAAGTGTTCCTTTTATAAAATGAAGCCTGTTTTTATTTACAATTCTATACGACTGACGTAATAAATATACCGATAAATGAAAAATAAAAGATAAATAAAAACATATCCTGATACTGATAATAAAAATAATGTTTTTCTTCTCAAAATGTCTTTAAATGTATTCTTTTAAATTAATTTTAAAACGAAGTTGCAACAGATTTCAAATAAATTAATGAATAAACTAAGTGCAAAACTGAAACAGTAACACATTACACTGCACAAAAAATGTATCGACAAACCTCACTATTATCGTTATTACAGTAGAGTATCATCTTCAAAAGAAAACAATGAACGCAAATAAAAAATAGAAACAAAAAAGGTCACTTATGAGCGTTATTATTCTTTTTTTCTTTTTTCATGTAGTTTTTCTTCTGTACTGAGATTAATAAATCCCATTTACCGGTGATCATTTGATATCTCTTGTGGTATATATTTATTCTTTATTAAAGCATCATCATGGTTTACAATAAATTCAAGAATAAATAATATATCGTAATCAATATAAGATAGTCATGCCATTCTAATTAGGGGACTATAGTTATAAAATGATCAACACATTTTAATTATTTTGAATTATTTTGACTCTAAACCTGCTTGCATATAATTAAATAACAGTTCAAACTACCACCACCAACGATATTATTCCTTTTACATATATCTTATGTAATGTATCTTGCCATTCTTGTATTTTGTATCTTGTATTTGTTATAGAGGGCCCCAAGGAAGATTAGTTTAAACTAATTGGGTCCTTCTCGATAAATAAAGACTTTCATTCATTCGGTAATACAAGTTGGAGTGTGTGTTTTTTGTGGGCGTGGGGGTGGGGTTGGGGGCGGGGGTGGGGGGCGTTATCTTCGATATTCTTTCATAGGTTTGTATATAGTATTGCTTCAAAATAATCAACAATTAATTATATGCAACGAAATGTTGCTTTGAACTATTCAATTAATTATTAACAATGATTTTCAGAATGTATATTATACAGGAAAAAACTAACGGAACGCATTGAGTTTTTTAAAAAAAAAAAGGAAAAAGGAGGTAAAGTTTGCCGCGTGTCCCTTTAATATGTTTTCCTTGCCAAATCATTAATAATCAGTAATGTAACACAACGCACACAAGATGTTCAGCCGTCATGAGCTGCAGACAAACCATACCCTTATTTTCGCCCGATTTCCCTCTCAAGTGTGAACTTCTTGAGCACTTAATTTATTACCATTTCTCTGGCCTTGGCAATGTTTAGAAGGGGACACAAAGCCACCTCTAGGTTTTTTTTTGTAAAAATAGCCCCCAAAAAAATCCAACGCTATCAACGGGATATGATAAATTGTTGCATCATTACGAAAAAGCTAAAAAGGCGTCTGGTGGTGAAGAAAGACAAATTGAACATGAAAAGAAATACGAGGGCCGGGATAATACCAGGGCAGAGACTCTGTTTGTCAATGGCTTGTCCTAAGCGGCAGATTTAAGTATAAACTGTGTTGTTGTTGTTGTTTTTGTTGTTTTTAAATGCTTTTTTGAACCTGCAAAAAAGCGTATTAAGTCGCGTTTTTTCTTAACAGTTCTAATAGAATCAAATTAATGTTGCGATACTTTATACGGTGTATCTCTACGGATAGAATTAGATCACGGGCTCAACGCCAACGCCAAACTATCGTATCTAAGTCTTTATTGATATAACGTTACAATAGTTTCGCATTAACTCCACGATATGTCATTTGTACATTTTAATATATGTTTTAGAGTTTATTAGTTCAGTAAACATAGAGGCGGGAGCGAGGAGCAGGAATGCGATTACAAAATACTTTTTAAAGACTCGAATTGTCGTCTGAAAGTGAAATATAAGTAAAATCAGTGAATTGAGATCTCAGTGAATAAAGATCTCAGTTCTCAGTGAATTAAGATCTCCGTTCTCAGTGAATTAAGGCGGGACCACGTAATGTGAGGTGGAATAAAAACAAATTGTTTTTGCGTATAACTAACTGTTGATTATAATGCACCGATAATATATTTAAGCATATGGCAGAATAAGAAAAGAAAACGAAAACTTACATTTGTATTTAATTTTATGCACGCGGGTTTAAAGGTCAAAATGACAATGGACTAATAAATCGAGACGCAAAATTGTCATGCTTGATAAAAACTTCAAGACTGCCATGAGTCTCCTTAAAAGAAAACGCACTGAGGTGTTGTTTTCCCTCAGTATTTAGAATACGTGAACGGCAAATAAAATTAAAACCTAAAAAAAGACACATTTACATACATTCTGGAAATCGACCCAATGTTTTGATGAAATCATTTATTTAGTGTCTGCCATCCACGACATAAGTCAATCAAGTAAGTAGCTTAAGTTAAAAGTTACAAAAGCACAGTTTTCTACCGTACACTTCCGTTTTCGTAATGCCATTTATTACGTTTTTGTCACTAACTATGAAAAAGCAAATTGACTACATCACAATAAATGTGATTTAGTCAATACATCTAATCGATTAATCATATCTACGTGCATAACTGTTGCACTGTCGCCCAGGTGACATAACCATCTCCGATACCTCCCATGTGTCTGCAATTTCACATCCAATAGAAACGAACAAAAGCGTCAAATATGTAAATATAAAACCCGAAAGTAAACATCTATATTGGAAAGATATTAAAATCATCACCCCAACGAAGAAATTTGATGATATTTGTATTATATCATAGTTTAAATTTCTCTTCAGCGAAGCGAAAAAAAGCAAGCCCAAAACTGACATGTATTTACTTTGAACAAATACTTGAAATAGAAAAAAAAACATGTCTCTATTCAAATTGGCTGCCTTAGGTTCCTATATAGTGATTGTTGAATTAACTGTGACTTAAATATCTGTCCAATATTTTAAAGTTCGACCACCATAAAACTCGTTCCATTTTATACCACGCTGCTCATTATTTTCTCGATTTTCGCTTCAAGAAATAGATTAAGACTCTTCAATAAGAGACTAGAATAGTAGGGGTGTTTTCCTTCTTTCACGCGCTATCATAATACTCGTCCAATGACAGCTCTTTATTTACACAATCAGCCAATCAGCGGTTATCATGCGGCTCCCTGGTGTGCGTTCCGCCCACAAATATTGAGAAAAAAAGAAGACAGCAATAACACTTTGGTAATTTAGCGTATCCATCTAAACTAGAAAATTATATATAAAAACAAAAGACTTCATATAAAGTCAGATATGTATTAATTGATAGTGTGTGGCACTTCCTTTTGAAAAACGTCAGTTGTGTTCGCGAGAGCATCGGAACATGAAATTAAATCTTGAATGCTCCAGCACAGGTGTTCGGATGAAGTACTCGAATTTCAGCCTAGTTGATAAGTATTTCATATAACGGTGGTTCACAATTACTATCCCACTATCCATTTCAATATTGAAGCTCATTTAAATTTTGCATTTACGAACAGTGATAATCGAAAATGCTGTGAAATAATTTAATCGGAAAAACTTCGTGAGTAAAACAACCGTACTTGGTTAGTGTGCATATACAACACTTTATTTGGAAATAAAAACAAAAACACAAACGCGAGTTGTGTTATAATAAGAGTAATCCAAAAGCATTACAACTGGATGTACATGCTCACTTTATGTCCTGGAGACTTCGAAACAAGTGAATGTGCGGCCAAGTTCCGAGGATTTATACGTTAGTGAAAGTGTGACTGAAATAAAAGAAAGGTTTTCTACAGTGACGTGGTTCTGCACGAGATCGTGCCCAATCAGAAAGGTTAAGCCTCCATCAAGCAACATTATCAACACCACAACGAGAGCTAGAAGCACGACGTCCACGGAGTAGCTGCTGTGAAAACAAGCGTGCTCGACGAACGTGCTCGATTGGAGTTTTGGGAATTTCCTTCCAATTTGTGCCGTCCGTTGTTCGTGCCGTAGACCAGAATCAGCCGACTTATTTAGACTTCCAGTACAAGATTTGAATTGTGGAAATGTATTGACACCTAGTTATTACAGATTGGGCCGTGTTGTCTTGCGAGATTTCTGTATTTTGATTTATTGGAACCGCTTATGTAAGGTGAGTGGAGTTTTATTGTTTGAAAACAGGTTTTCAAAGTGAACCATTGCGATATTAACAGTGGCACAGATATGGTTAGTCGAGGCTGGTGATTTATTTATATCTACCACTACTGCTATCACACCTGTTCAAACAAATGAAAAATCAAATTAAACTTTTGAATCATTCCTCTTATGGGGTTCAAATAAGAAATCAGAGAAGAGTTTTTTTATTTTACCTCGTACTTAGAACAGATAAGCACCGCTTTATACAACTTGTGACTTTTTCATACTGTAAAACTATTTTAGGTTAATTATAAGTTAAGATAGACCATAAAAGACCATTGGACGTAAAATTAAAACATACGTTTGAATAAGCACACTTTGTATTCACTACATATACAGGAATGGCAATAGCTTTTTATAGTTAATTAGTCTCGTCATAGTACAACAGTATATATACAAAAAAACAACATTACACATGATGTTAACTATGCCATTCTAAAATAATTATAAGAGACTGTATGAAATTAAAAATGTCATTTATAACAATAATATGATACGTTTATAAGCATCATAAAAAAGTATACGCGTCCTCTTAAAGGGACACCGGGCAATCTTGATTTATCTAAAATTCTCCCTGTTCCGTTAGTTTTTTCTATATACAAAATTACATATTTGCAAATCGTTATTAATACACATTTGAACAGTTCAAAGCAAATGACTAATTGCTGATTGTATGCACCAATAATGTAATTAAACAGAACAGTTCTGTTCTATAATTAAAGCTGATGCAGAACAACAAGTGAAATCCAAATGTCTGTGCTAACTTTAATTTAATTATATAAATAGTTTTATTCGCTCAGTTAACTACACATATGCAAGCAAGTTGAACGTTAAAATGACACTGAATTAATAAACGTAGGTGCTAATTTTTATAGTTAATAAATACCTTAACAGTGCCGTAAGTCTCTTTAAATTGTTTTATATAAACTCGCAGACAAGATTGTCTTTTTTAACATTTTAATATTATTTTAAAACATTTGTTATTATTCATTCAACAAAACTCGTCATAGAATAGAAACGACGAATAATGTGTAGTACAGTGTTAGCATTTAGCGTTTTGTTGGTTTTAATTTGTAAATGGTTATTAACAGAATACACATACAGATTGAAATCAAGGGTCAAGAAACCCAATTAGCATTTAGTAATGTTAAAACGATTTTTATTCTACTATCTTAACATGCGTTAAATTATCCGAAATTATTAAGATAACCATTTCAACTAAGAACAACAAATAATGTTCAAGTGTGTTTGATAAAGTCGTTCTGTCTTGGTTCTGTCGCCTTTGATGTGACCGCTTTACAACGTTCAAGGTGGGTTAACCACCCCTTAACTAATACATATCCCGTTACACATTTGTGTAATTTTAGGATAACTTTTCCTTTTAGCTATATCAAAGTCAATGTTCACTAAACCCGAATAATACACAGCAAGTAATGTTACTCTTTTTGGTCTGACGTTTTCTTTCCAAACTGTGGACATTCTTATTTTATTATTATTTTTCCTCATAATTTTATTATTTTTCATCGTCATTAAAACCAACAGTGAGGCAACCTAGTACACCACACACAGTTGTTGTTTGTTGTCACTGACTGTACACAGTTACACGTTTCATGCTGTGTGACATTTGCATTAATATTATTTAACTCTGTATGGTGTGGTGTTATCCATAAGTATATATACACTATTACAGATACACAATTCCAATAAATATCAAATAATATTTGCCACATAAATCATCAACATTTGCTAAATACATCGAAGTGGTAAATAAATCACCCGAAACACTTGCTAAATAAATCACCATAAACCAATTTAAAGTTATAATATTTCAAATATGATATAATTATTGTTATCAAACGCAATTATTTAAAATAAATAAATAACTCAAAACAACCTTTCGCAGACAAACATACATTTCGTCATATTCAAAATTTAGAGTACCTCTTGGGAGAGTACCAGTTACCTCTTGGTGGAGTAGCATTATTTAATGATTATTTATAATTCGTTTCGGATTTTGAAACCATCAGAAATGTAAGTGACCAAAAATATTAACAATGTATGCATAGACGTAATTATGTATCCGTATGTTTAGTCGACACACGCAGCAACATATTTCACATCTTCACGTGTTGTTATAAACCTAGTGGTTCTTTCTTGTATTATAATTACTTCACACATTTAAGTTTCCATTGAAGACATTTCTTCATAAAGAAAATTCGGATAAATAAAACAAAAAAACAGTGGGTATTTTGCGGATAATATAAATCTCCGTCTCTCACACAATTTATTACTGATTATATTTATTTATTTTTTAAAGATAGCATTTCCCCTAAATATAAATAAATTTTCTTCTATTTTTTGAGCTCTGACTCCAAATTAAAAAAGGGTCTGGCATGGAACTTTTGACGTCCGAGTAGACGCCAGTATGACTACGGCTATAACACAATATTCACACTTAATTACGATGTCTTCTTCTCTAAAAACAATATAATCAAAAAATAAATAACCAAGATTGGTCTGTCTAATATTCTGACAATCCGGCAGTATTCAAGGGGTCACTGTGTGTTTTAATTAAAACATTAACTGGCATACGCCTTGCATTAATATTGCCAATTAAACATAGTACTGGTTGTATAGGCGCCGTTGTTATAATTCATCAACATTATTATTTTACGGCGTCTTTCAATAATCAATGTTTAAATAATACGGACAGTGGACAGAAACGAATCGTTAGAGGAAAAAACACTAATCAAATCGAGGAAAAAAATTAATCAATTTTTTTTGAACCGTCTTAATTTAAAACCATGTAGTATTACAATTGAAATGTATCAAGTGTTACGAATGTTACATGAAGACGGTAATGTCCGAGTATTGTCATACGGCTCATCGTAAGTGGTCCATCTAGCCCATTTCATCCATTTTCATGTCCCATTTGGTGTCATTCATGTAGCAAATTGTAACATCAACAACAACTTGGCACAAACAGCTGCTGACTGCTGAGCGTCGACGAACCGCAAAAGAATAAAATAAGAAAAGTTATGTTTTGACATAATGGGCAACGGCCCGCGTAATTTGATCCAGACATCAGAAATCGTATAAAAAATTAAAAGAAAACAGGATACAGGTAAACTGCTACCAGCTACTAAAATGAATAAAGGTAATAATAATAATAATAATAATAATATAATAATAATAATATAATAATAATTACATCAAAAAAGTAAACCATTATAATCATATAATTTTATGATGATCATTATGTGTGAAGGCTGCTGCTGGAGGCTGCTGCTGATAATGATGATAATGATGAATGTGTCGACATCGATAATGATAATAACAACAATACATTTATATAAATGTAATGATTGTAATATATTGAAAGCTGTTTTATATTACGTTTTATATTGATAATGTATGTGTATAATAGGTAATTTCATCCTGAAATAGTCTTTCATAGCTCTATATAGAGCCTCTTTTATTTGTTCATTTACAGTTTTGAATATTGTTTTAATATTTGTAATTGTAATTTGTATATATGGATGTGAGACTTAAAATAAAATATATGTTATGTTATGTTATGTAATATAATAATAGTATTATTATAATAACAATTATATTCAATATAAATACTAAAAACATGATGATAATGATGATGATGATGATGATGGTGATGGTGATGATGGTGATGATGATGATAATGATGAATCCTATAGGAAAGATATATTATTTATCGGTTTAACTTAAAGGAACATGTTTCTTTCTTGACAGAACACTGGTCCACAGGTGTGAGCATCTGACTGCGAAAATTTATTCACATGCTAAACATATTCGAATGTGACACGAAATCAGCATAGTAAGTTTACAAAACATCCACAATAGAATCGCGGCGGAATTATGTTAACACCTTGCCACAGGAATTTGATTTCAATGTGAGGCTTAATTCAACGTCATTGATACACGAATTTGCGATGCTAATCCAATTAATTGGTTACGCATTCGACGGTTTCCTGGACTAAACCAAAACCTGCGTTAATCGACCTTACATAGAGTGAAAGTTAAAGGAATAGTAAATAAACATTTTTAATTTGGTTTCAATAATCTAAACATGAAATATCCTATAAAAAGGAATAAGAAAACTGTCTGTGTGTAACTGTTTTGACAGTTTGTTTTCACAGTTAAAAATGCATTCATCGAGCTTGAGAAATATGTTAAAACACAGATCTTTATGTGTATTTCCTTAATTAAAAAATAAAATAAAATCTTATACAATATTTTGAGAGGGAGGTACTATTTTGCGAGCTTGTGGGCCACAATTTGCTTGTCAAATTAACGGGCTGCGATCAAAAATGCCAAGGCTTCTTTTTAAATTTCGAGGATATAATGTTATGTTATGGTACCTATCCATAGTTTAGTGTTAAGTAGTGAGCCCAAAACAGGGAATACACAACACACGTAAATTTATTTTTATCAGCAGTGTTGTCTATAAATAATAATTAAAAGACGTGTTAGCTCAGTTTGTTTTTATGTCAATAAAAATGAATGGCGTATGATCACAACTCTAGAATCAGTACATATACTCTGAGCTCTTGTAGTTCCGAGAAGATTTGTGTTTAAAGATTGTCCTATATAACTATGCGAAACTGTGAAAACAGGGCGTGGGAAACGTCAGGAGAAGTGCATGTTAACGGCGCATTATCATCACAAGACATGACAGAGTGCAAACTAGTTACACTTTTTGGGGGAGAATCCAGGAACATAAATGTGTAATGCGAAATCTGTTACAACGTATGCTTCTCAAAACCGTTTAAAACATGGTATGTTATATAGTGGTTACTGTTGTAACACAGTAATTATATAGTGGTTACTGTTGTAATACAGTAAATATATAGTGGTTACTGTTGTAACAATGTTACATAGTAATTATATAGTGGTTACTGTTGTAACATAGTAATTGTACAGTATAGTAGTTACTGTTGTAACATAGTAATTATATAGTGGTTACTGCTGTAACATAGTATTTATGGACAATCATGGATTATGGATTTCAAATTCAAGCCTGTCATGTTTTTGATTCAAAAATGAAAAGTTTGTATGGTGTTTTACGTCATTTTCAACATATGTAAGGTTATATATGACGGTCGATTTTTTTTGTGGTAGAGGCAGACCACCCACTTTTCCTAGGTAGAACCAATACTGTATACCTCCCGCCATCCGTAAGAATCGACACTTCCTCACTTACAGGTCGAGCCCTAAGTGGGATTCGAACCCGCAGCGGTGAGAGGCGAAGGTTTACAACGCAACGTCGTTAACCATTCCGGCCATTGTTTCTGACTTGAAAATGAAAAGCGATATCATAAGGAAAACAAAGAAAATACTCCTACAAACGTCCTGCATTAGGCAGCGAAGAAGAAGACGTCGAGGCTGTCCTCCATACAAACCAAGGACTTCTTGATGAAACTTACTTCTACATACGTGTTTAGCAAAGACAAATAATCGTATACGATTAAAGGGATGCACGGCAATCTTGATTTTTTAAAAACTCGCGGCGTCCCGTTAATATGCCTACATAACTTGCATGTGTTCAGTCATTAATATCAATTATAAGAATAGTATAAAGCAAATTGTGTTTGCATATTACTAACTGATGATTATATTGCACCAATAATAGAGCCTCGCCATTCTTCGTTTTCGTGCCGATCCTAATAAACTTGATAGTAAAAGGCACTGACATAATATTCTATTTATCATGTAGATTATCCATATTTTCTGTATGAATTACTATTATTACCTATTTCTCAGAATGGTACGCTTATCGAGGACGTCGCCATGTTGTTGTTTTTTGTTTGTTTTATGACGTCAGGCAAAGTTACGTGCATGACGTCAGATAACGTTACGTACAATAAACGCCGAGGGATTCCGCATTGATTTGCTTTATTGGCCAGTGCCTAATTAAAGCAAAATGTAATAGGTCACCCCTTTGTTAGGCAGAAAAGTGCATATCTTCATGATAAATTTAAACCTATGATAGAATAAGAATAACAAGTTTTTATTTAATTATATTCAAGCAGGTTTAAAGTCAAAATGATACTGATTAAATAAATCGAGAGGCTAATTTCAATGCTTGATGAACACGTCAAGATTGCCGCGTGTCCCTTTAACGTGTGTTGTATAACATCGACTAGACAGTGGTTAATCAGCATACCCAACATGGTACCCGCTGTGGTAAAAGCAGGGCCAGCAGGGGGTGGCAGTGCGGGGTGGCAGAAGAGTTGTGTATTGGGACGGATATGCGTAATTAATGACTGTTGTCACTCCTTAGTCTAATGAATATCAACGAATACATTATCATAATGAGATCACATTTCTGCATTGTCTTATTTAAATATGGCACCATGAATAAATCTCAGACAAATACACAAATGTCGCTAACGTCTACGGCTATGTCTACAACCGTATGACGTAAGTGACACGTATAATGTGCACGAAGTCACGAAAATGGTGATTACGTCACTCTTTGTAAGATTAAATGCTATTCGTGACAGAATGGCATTGTTTTAATAATTATTTATGATATACGATAATACAACTTGAATTATTACTTAGATACATATTTAGTATAAAAGTATGTATTTCATAAAATAATAATAATGATTGGTTGGTTGGGTGGTGGTTTACGTCATTTTCAGCACAATTAAGGCTATATGTGACGGTCATTTTTTTCATGGTGGTGGCAGACCACCCACTTTGTAATAATAATTATAATAATATTAATAATAATAATGATAATAACAATAATAAATAGCAACAACAGGTGAGCCCACCTTGCTAATGTGACGAGAAATTACACATTAATATTAATATTATAAGATTAAATGTCAATTAAAATACGTTTATTAGATTTAATTGATTTAATTAAAATAAAATAAAAAAATAATAATCGTATGAAGTTTTAATTATATTAAAATAAACAATACAGTGTCTGTAGTTTAGTTTTATTTTATTTTGCTCACTCCTGTTGTCACGCATGGTGTTGAATAAAACCCGAAATATAAAGACAAAACAAAAATACACTTAAAAAGAAAATGTTCATTTTCTATTAAAATTTCTCTTTTCACGAAACAGCACTCAGACTGACTTCTCCTTACATATAAACATTTATCATTTTATTCATTTGTTCTAATAACTAGTAAAAACAATTAATCAGATGGCATACACGTTTTGGCCAGATGTTTAATTTTAATATAAGCTATTCTTCATAGCAACGCATACAAGGGATGGAATATTTTCCATCTAGTGTCATCTAGTCTAATGTGTTACATACAAAAACACATAAATCTATGAACTTTATATACAACAATATATAAATCTATAAAATGTAAATATAAATCTCCTCTAAAGGCTCATAAAGGAATGGAACTGTACAAGTAACTGTATGCGCGTTGAGTAAAATATGCGTAAACTACGGCTCATAAATCGGCACACTGGTTCCTAACACGTTTTAACAGGATGCCGGGTTATACATATGTTAATTGCGTTAGGTTTTGGGAGAGTAATGATAACTTGATCGAAAATAAACAAATAAACAGTATCAATGCGAGAGATCAATAAAAACAATTTGATCTTTTTATTCACACCGTATTGCTATTCTCAATATCAAATAAGCCCCGATTACCCGTACAATCGCTCCTGGTCATCGCCGATTATTGCCCCTAATGCCGGATTAATCCCCTTTATTATGCAAACTCGCCGCCTATAGGGAATATATTTAACAAGATCAGGTTAATTACACAAACACTTAACACGTATATAACAAAGATCGGTAACACAATACAGTGTTTAAATAAGCAATGGACAATAAACAGTGTTCGTTTGAAGGGCTCATCGGACAGGTCAACATCAAAGATGCCGCAACAGAAGATACCTGCTCTAATATTTGTGATAAGTACAGATAGTTAAAAATAATAATATGATATTGAATATGAAAGACACACAGATCCACGTAGAAGCGCAAAGGAAAGTGATAGGTTGCCCACCATGTTTAATTCTCACGAAAGTCTGTTTACATTTCAGCTTTTATTTTCAAAAATAAATATTTTCGCGTCAAGTTCAATATAGAATGAAAAATTAACTTTTGTTGTGCTTTCGCTTCAAAGCAACCACTAAATATGAGGAATATATTTATAAGCAAGACGTAAGACGCAGCCAAAAGTTAAAAAAAAGAAAAGATAATAATAACAACATATGACCAAACCACATAAAACATCGAAAATAACTTCTTTTTTTTATAAACAATTTGTAAATAAATATAAGCAACGAAATGAAAAACGAGGAAATGATTTTAGCGTAACATATTATTTTAAACCACAAATCAGGTTTAGATATTTAATGCGGTTTTACGCCCCGCTAGATAAATACACGCAACGTCATTAGGACAGCGATCAGATGGCTCGAACCCGCGCTGTGTTGAGGTCTCCAGCTCTACTCGCAAGGCCTTATTAACCACTCGCAAGGCCTTATTAACCACTCGCAAGGCATTATTAACCACTCGCAAGGCCTTATTAACCACAGTATTATGGAAATAAGGGAAGCATGTGTTTTAAAGGAACGATAGGGAATTTGGACGATGAAGGCATTGATAAACTGTAGTAACTAATTAGACTTAGATAATACAAGTGTGGTATTTAGAATAAAGCAGAAAAAACTCCCACTTCGTATTAAATATAGCGTTTGGATTTTGTTTCAAACTTTAATTTTCCAAATAAAAATATCAACCTCACATACTTCAATATATATTTAAGTTCCCATCGTATATAATTGAGATATATAGTAAATAAAGAGAATATGATATACAGCCTTTTGTTTTCGTACTTATTGTTAGCATGTTTCTATGCCAATATACGTTGCTGTATGTATAGTATACGGTATATGTACACACATTATAAGTTACTGTATGTATAGTATACGCTATATATACACACATTATAAGTTACTGTATGTATAGTATACGGTATATGTACACACATTATAAGTTACTGTATGTATAGTATACGGTATATGTAAACACATTATAAGTTACTGTATGTATAGTATACGGTATATGTACACACATTATAAGTCACTGTATGCATAGTATACGGTATATGTACACACATTATAAGTTACTGTATGTATAGTATACGGTATATACTATACAGTATATGTACACACCTTATAAGTTACTGTATGTATAGTATACGGTATATGTACACACCTTATAAGTTACTGTATGTATAGTATACGGTATATGTACACACATTATAAGTTACTGTATGTATAGTATACGGTATATGTACACACATCATAAGTTACTGTATGTATAGTATACGGTATATGTAAACACATTATAAGTTACTGTATGTATAGTATACAGTATAGGTACACACATTATAAGTCAGTGTATGTATAGTATACGGTATATGTACACACATTATAAGTTACTGTATGTATAGTATACGGTATATACTATACAGTATATGTACACACCTTATAAGTTACTGTATGTATAGTATACGGTATATGTACACACATTATAAGTTACTGTATGTATAGTATACGGTATATACTATACAGTATATGTACACACCTTATAAGTTACTGTATGTATAGTATACGGTATATGTACACACCTTATAAGTTACTGTATGTATAGTATACGGTATATGTACACACATTATAAGTTATTGTATGTATAGTATACGGTATATGTACACACATTATAAGTTACTGTATGTATAGTGTACGGTATATATATAAACCTTATATATCACTATTATACAGTAATTCAAGTATATTTTATACGGTAATGTATGTAAATATTAAATAAATATAATATAATATAGCCTTTAATGTGACACCATACAATTAAAATAGAATTATGTATATTTGTTTTCCTAGTTGTTGTTCACATATACGGTAATGAGTGTATATTATACGATAGTGTATGTGTATTAAACGGTAACATGTGTATACAATTATACGGTAATGTATGTATATATACGTTTGCTTGTATATATACGGTGATGGGTGTATATATACGGTAATGCATGTATATTATACGATAGTGTATGTGTATAATACGGCAACATGTGTATACAATTATTCGGTATTGTATGTATATATACGGATGCTTGTATATATACGGTGATGGATGTATATATACGGTAATGTATGTATATCATATATAACGATAGTTTATGTATATTATACGGTAACGTTTGTATACAATTATGCGGTAAAGTATTTATATACTCGGATGTATGTATATTATACGGTAGTGTATGTATATTATACGGCGATTAATTTATATATACGGTAATGTATGTATACTATACGATAGTGTTTGTATATTATACGGTAACGGATGTATACAATTATACGGTAATGTATGTATATTATATACATAATATATACGGATGTATGTATATATACGAACGTATTTATATTATACGGTAGTGTATGCATATTATACGGTGATATATGTGTGCATACGATAATGAATGTATATTAACCGTATAATATACATACATTACCGTATATCATGTTTGTACGAGTATATAATACGAAAGTTTGTATATGAGTATACGGTAAGTATACACGCATATTATATGGCAGTTTTTATATATTATACAGTGATGTATGTATGTATGTATACGGTAATATATGTATAGTATACCGTTACGATGGTAAATGTATATTATACGATAGTGTATGTATTTTATACGGATATTTATATATTATAGTAATATATGAATGTTTGTGTATTATATACGGTGATATGTGTATTATACGGTAATGTATGCATAGTATACGGATGTTTGTATTTCATACGGTGATGTATGTGTTTTATGTATATTTTTATGTAATATATGTTTTATACACAAATGTATGTGTTTTATACGGTAATATTTCTTACTTTAATGTATGTGTATTTTATACGGTGATGTATGTGTTTTACGTATATTTTTATGGTAATATATGTGTTATACACAAATGTATGTGTTTTATACGGTAATATTTCTTACTGTAATGTATGTGTATTTTACACGGTAATGTATGTACAGAGGGCTTTAGGGAAGATTAGTATTTTTACTAACTGGGCTACCCTCTTAATATACGGTACTGTAATCATTATGAGAATAAAACCCTTTATTCTGTTATGCTTGGAAATCACCGTATCAAAAAAACGGAAATGTACAAAATACCATTACAATTACTTACCTTAAAGCAAGTACATCAGGTTTTGCGGTAAATATGGAGTGGTTTCAAAGCTATAGATGTAATGTTATAATAAAAGGCAATAATTAATTATGATAAATTACTACAAGTCTTATCAATTCAATTCAAAAATGTTTCAAAAAAAAAAAAAAAAAAAAAAAAAAAAAAAAAATCAGCCATAGAGAAAATCCCAAGTTATAAATAGCTATCACGCGGATCACCTCGGCGATAATGACACTCACATTGCAATATAAACAATGTAATGCCATGCGGTGTTGTTTTTTTACCGACAAGTTTAAAATAGTTAACCCTGGCGCGTAACCATAGTTAAGAAAGTCCTTCTTCGGGTCTTGTATATGTTCACTGTCATTTCTTTTGGTGGTTCATAGCTTTTGTGTAGTTTATTTTTATCAATGTAATACAGAAATAATGTATTTGAACAATTCTTAAAGTCCCTATCCCGCCATCAACAGGCACATTTTACAACATATTTACGCCATTTCTAAGCCAACTGACGATGACGTGTACATAGCATATATTTTGTCCAAACTCTATAGACACATTATAAACGGCTTTAACCAGCCATGCCAAACCCTAAAACTGGAGCGTCGAATTAAGAGTTACCAACTCATGCTAGTAATTCCTTTTACGCATATTCAATTACAGGTAATTTAAGAACCCGTGAATAAACATATACTTTTAATCGGCACATATACATTATTATTATATGGCCCGAACACCTGGATAGAGTTTTGATAAACGATTTTGTAGTGTAATTTTGTCGCTATTTGGCGGGTTAGTGTCTTTAAAAAAACCGGCAAACCTGATGTCCTCCCTTTAAGATAATAATTACACTTATATAAGAGAGGTGTATGCCCATTAAAATACCAGTGGAATATTAAACCGCAGTGCACCCAGCAGAGTCTGTATCAAGATGTATATGGTCCTCAGCTCAGGTCATTCATCTCACTTTACAAGTTTCAATTATCTCAGCTGATAGGGGCGTTGTGGTCAGTGCAAACACCACCCCATGGGTCATAACACACATAGATACCGTATGAGAAATCGGCAGCGGGTTGAACACGGTGTAACTAGGCAGGCATGATTAATGGTTCAAGAATCCTTACTCGTCTAAATTTGTCACTATGTTTATGTAAGTGATTTTCCTCAGAAGCTGAATCAAAGTCATTGCTATATCTGGTGTAGTTAAAGGGACACAAGGCAATCTTGCTCGCGGCGTCCCGTTAGTTTTTCTATATAACCTGCATATATGCCAATTATTATTATTATTAATTAGTTGAATAGTTCAAAGAAAAGTGTTTTTGCAATCATTTTAATGGGACACATGGACATTTTGAAGTTTGTATCAAACAATAAAATTAGCATCTCGATTTATTAATCCAGTACAATTTTGACTTTAAAACTGCTTGCATAAAATTAAATAAAATTTTGTTTTTTTTCTCAATTTTCTAATATGCAAACACAATTTGTTATGAACTATTTTAATAATTAATATTAATGATTACATACAGAAATGCACGTTATAATGTAGAAAAGCTAACGGGACGCCCCGAGTTTTAAACAAATCAAGAGTGCCGTGTGTCTTTAAAGGTTTACCACCACTAATTACATGTAAACCTCCGAGGTGTAGTCGAATGTAGTTCCTATAGTAAAAAGTAATCCCTCTTTTTTTGATGGAAATGGGCATTATAAGTCGGGGACAGTTTGCCCATTTCTATTCGATTTTGTGGTTGTATGTATAAGAAGCGTATTAATAGGTTTAACTGGATCACTGATAAACATTTTTGAAATTTCGACTCTGTGCTTACACTTTATGAGCAATGAAAACAGTCAATCAATGAAAACAGCTGTACCCTTGACCTGTTTAGTAAACAAGCAAGAACTTTCCTACATGTCTTGTGAGCCCACCTTTTCTTGTGATTTTTCAAATGGAAAATTAGTTTTCTATATGAACATTACACTACTGCATTATCCATACTTGAGTTGAATTTGCAGCAAATCATTAATATGTGACACTTTAACATTGGTGTCTATGGGGAAATAATTAGTGGTTTCATACCTATAAGAGATGTGTGCAGTAAATAGGACTCGCTCAGATTCGTACCTAGGGACACTTTTCCGATAACAATTGGTAAAATAAGCTCTAAAGAACATTTCCTACAGTTGTGTATGCGCATCGTTTTTGCGCATACCTGTCTAAGAGCGACTATTTACACAAAAAGTTTTTTTCTTCTTCTAATTTGTATGTAGTTTTTACAGTTTTTTATAATTATGAATGAAATTAATTGTTAAAATAGTGAAGACATGTGTTGATACACTGAAATTAAGTATATTTCAACATGTGTTAACGACCATAAAACAAGTTATTGTGTAAAGCCTCTATAGCTTCGTACTTAGCACATTACTGCCTAAAAACTTAAAACATTACATATTACTGACTTGATGATAGTTTGCTATGTCTGCACATATAGAATCCACTTTAATTAAAATGGGGTATGTAGATGTTAACAGTTAAGGACTATGTCTGCGCTTTTTTTTTACTTTCGACAATTTTAGGGTTATAACTCTTTTTTCTTCTTCTCAAAAACAAGTAAAGGGACATATTCATTTTATTTCATTATCTTAAAGTAAAAGATATGTGCTAACAATACAAAAGTTTTAAACTTTTTTATAAAAAATACTCGAAATGTTTTCCCATTTAATCTGCCTTTTTCCCCAGGATCTGCAAGACAGTAAAATTAATATTTCACTCTATCTCCGCATATACCGTGCATCCCCCAATCCCTCACCCCCACCGCATATGTACTCACGTTTATATGCATTAGGCCTGCATAAAAATAATGTAATTCGATTTGATGTTTAGTTTAAACTTATTTATTTTACGTCGATTTTGAACTTTGAAAGCTCTATGAACTTATTTGAATCACTCTCGATGTCTTCCTGGGTAGAACCAGTACTAAGCAATGCAGATAAAGTGTATTGCTCAGGGATATTAAACCAATATCATGTAACCTTACAACAACACAATTTTGAGTAAAATTGTACCAAACTTTTCTAATATAAAGCGCACAATTTCTGCCATATAAGTATTCTTTGTAATAGTATGTTCTCATATTGGTCGCGCCTAATTAAAATGCGTATTTGGCTGAACAATTCACTTGACAATATCTCGTCGATTTTGCATTTTTTTCTTCAAAAATGGTGGACTAATAGCCCTTAAAATAATAGATAATGCGAGAAAAAGAAAATTCTCATCATATCTTTAAAAAATAGAGTAAATACATACAGAAATGACATTTATAAATAGAAGTAAATGAAGTCACTAATCCGAGGCCTGACTTCATTTCATACATGTATCGAAACATACATTTTATACAGAGACTATCTTGTTTGTTTGTTTGTTTGTTTTCATGGTGATTTACGTCATTTTCAACACATGCAAGGTTATATATGACGGTCGATTTTTTTTGTGGTGGAGGCAGACCATCCACTTTTCCTGGGTAGAACCAGTACTGTACACCTCCCGCCATTCGTAACAATCGACACTTCCTCACTTACAAGCCGAGCTCCCAGTGGGATTCGAACCCGCAGCGGTGAGAGGCGAAGCTTTTCAACGCAACGTCGTTAACCATTCGGCCATGAAGACGTTGAGACTATCTTGTATAATTGCACAAGGAACCATATTTGATAAGAAACAAACACAAATATATCTTTTGCTCTTTCTGATCATACGATATTTCCTTCAAATGAAACGAAAAACATAAATAACCTTCCAATTCGATTCTAGAACTAGTTTTAATGTGACAATTGACACGTAATAATATGTCGGATGGGTAGCGGACTATCCTTCAGCGTTGGTTTTATCCACTGCTGACGGTCTGTACTATATTTATCATCGTCCAGCATCTGAAGAAGGGGCATACTAAGTTTTATCAATATACTTCACTCGACTATTAATTGAAGAACGTGAGTAATATGGATTAATATACCAATCAAGGTGGTGACGAAACACTCAAACCAGAACTAATCGAAGACGTAGAGACAGGATCAAAACAAATACAAATATGTAATTTAGCAACCGGATTACACTATTTAAATGATTCGAAATGTTCGGTGAAATTTAGACCTGAAATATACTTCATGATAATAATAGAATTGAGCTACTTTCTCGGAGATAAGGAACATGAAGTTATAATCGTTGACAAAAGTAATATGAACTATTAGGAAATGATAACACAATCAAACTTTATGACGAGTCAGAAACGACTGAAAATAAAAGCTGTGTTCATATTAAAACTGATAACGTTGGAAGATAAGGGTTTTGGGAGATATTGGGGTTAACACAGTTCGTGATATTTGAAGAAGAAGTAAACACGGTAAGTGAAAAATTCACACGTTTTAAACTCTGTCTTTGAGCACAGAACTAAAGAAAAAACACGTACGATTACTAGTGAGGAAGATAAGAAACGTTTCTTGCATGATATGTGTAAAAATCAGCTCTACGACAATATAGTCACGGCATAAACTTTGTAAAATGAGTCGGGTTTTGAGATTGAATACACAGTTCACTTATATCGATTCTACGATAAGTATGTAAGGCATACAGTCGGTATTGATACCGAATACACATCTGACGGAAATATCGATTTTACGATGGCATAAATTTACTAAAATGAGTCGGTTTTCATAATGAATACACATTTCGCTAATATCGAGTCTACGACAAATTATATGACGGCATATCTACAAACGGTGTTGATATTGAATACACATTTGACGGAAATATCGATTCTACGATGGCATAAATTTGGTAAAATGAGTCGGGTTTTCATAATGAATACACATTTCGCTAATATCTATTCTACGACAATTATGTGACGGCATATGTACAGTCGGTATAAAAAAAGTTACTATGTATATTGAGTACACATTTGAATGTATATTGAGTACACATTTGACGGAAATATCGATTATACGATGCCAAAAAAATAATAAATCGGTTTTGAATAACAAATTGACGATTATTGGTTCTACGTCATATATTAATGATATATCTGACAAAATAATCTTATCAAGTCAAATCCCAATAAAAATTGAGGGAGGGAGTACATCAGGATTTTTCTAGAAATATCTTAACTTATAAAAATGTTCCAATTCATGATAAAACACTTTTGTCCATCAAAATATGATGTTCAACCCGTATTGTTAAGGTTTAAACTTCAAATACACCATATAGCTAGGACGGAATCGGGCATAACATGCTGAAATTAACCCTGGTGCGTAACCTAGGATAGCACGTATTACTGTACAGAATGAATTTCCTTGTAACAAAGGGGTCATTTTTAGGATCATGCATTATGTTTAGGCGCTTTAAAATAGAAAATATCATTATTTTTTCAATTTTAAGTCAGACCCCTAGACCCCTTTGAAAAGTCTGATGTACTACCTTTATTTAAACTCTCCGTTGAATTCACGGGAATAACGCGCCATACATTTTCTAGAACCATAAATACACATACACATTGAGAACAATGGTAACCTAAATAAGGTATTTAATATCATATCAGGACATTTGGTAAAAATGGTTCATCGCAAAATAGCATTGTTCCCCAATAATTACTTCTCCTTCCAAGTGCACTTACCAAACATAAGCACAGATATATTCTCCGGCTTCCGTCTCCCGGCTTCCGGTCGACGATTATACAAAACATCGGCCTTAGTTGACAACTGTGCATAGAAACATGGACATACCTACATGTTGGTATGTTGTACAGTTCATTATACCATCCCATCGCTTAGAAGAATCGAGTGAGAACTGTATAGGAATGACATTGTCTGTTCGTCCGTCCGTCCCACAAATAGTATGTGCGCAACTCCTCCTACAGTTTCTATCCGATTGAAATGAACGTTGATATGCAGCTATGACATCAGGTGGACTAGAGCTTTTCTCTCTGATTATTTTTCATTGAGTTATGCCCCTTTTTTCGACTTAAGTTTATTTCTTTATATATACATTGTATATACAGTGAATTCATTCTTCTTGTTATAGGTTATTAATCAAGTGAGTTCATATTGGCCTACTGTGCCTAGACGTGGTATATGAATCGAGATTTTATTTATTACTTCCTATATGTTCTCATACCTGATACGATTGAAAAGAATGAACATTAAGGCTCCTAAATATAAATGCAATCTTCGTGTAGCCATCCTCTAAGCTTCACAAAGCCAAACTTTCATTTTGACCCCCACTGTTTACATGTAATATCATTGACAGCCGAAAACCAAAATGGCGACTGCGGAACATTCCATTTTCCTAGGGTAGAGTGATTTAAAAGATCAGTTGACAAATAGTGGTGTAAATAATAAAATATAAACGCAGTATACTATTTACCTACCTTTTATTTGCTGGATATAATTTTTTCATTCCAAAATAAAAGGTAAATATGATCTATTGATGGAGGTGCTGAACATTGAACAACAACACCACCTTGCATAACCTACGTATTACTTGGTACATCCGAACCCTAGAAACAGACA
Source organism: Cyrtodaria siliqua (assembly GCA_037043455.1). Classification (NCBI taxonomy): domain Eukaryota; kingdom Metazoa; phylum Mollusca; class Bivalvia; order Adapedonta; family Hiatellidae; genus Cyrtodaria; species Cyrtodaria siliqua. Next base: position 87,127 of record JAWPHD010002373.1, on the reverse strand, counting down.
TGCGCAGACGACACTTTCTAAAAATAATGCCGCTATGTTGTTTTAATTTTTAATTGTAAACAAAGGGATTAAAATGAATTTTGGGCTTTGTGAAGCATTACATTACAATGTGGAAATATTGCATTATTACAGCATTACAAGGAAAACTAAATATGCTCTATTAAAGATATTTGAACCTGATTCCCTTCCATATAACACAGGACGACGTATGTTAATACATGTAATTTATATGTTTGTTACATAGCCTATAGCTTATTAATAATTATATTTTTCCTCTATGCAGGTAACACGGTATAATGAAAGATAAGTCCAAGAATGCGGCTAGAACAAGACGCGAAAAGGAAAATGCCGAATTTTACGAGCTGGCCAAAATGCTGCCACTACCGACGGCCATTACTAGTCAACTGGACAAGGCATCCATTATCAGACTGTCCACAAGCTACCTCAAAATGAGGACAGTGTTCCCCGACGGTGAGCAGACATTTTTTATATGCATACCTCTTTTTCTCTTGCTATATGGAGCCAACCGCATTCGCAACATCTCGATCAATTCATGGAATCATATATCGAATGTGTCTAGAAGGAATCCATATTAGTTACGTCATACTAGCATGGCGGCATCCTAGATTCCCACTAAAGGGCATCCGCAGTCAAAATCAATATTATTATCAAAGTTTTGCAATGTCATTTAGCCTATTTTTTATTGTATATTTACATAAAAGCGATGATATAATCTTCATCTGAGTTGTAGTAACAAATATGCAACACAACTCATACACAAAACACGTGTGGTAAACGGCCATATTGTTTATATAGCAACAGTGTACTTTTTTTGTCGCATTTATAAAATGTCAATATTTTGGACATAGTTATCCGTCGACATGATCCCGAAGAATGACGGAATAAGCTTACTATGTACGATTGGTGTCATCCTGTCAATATTTAACAAATAATGTATGGAACTGATGTCCATATACCACTTTAAGGACTGCCCAGTCAGCACCATACATTAGTTGTTGTTTCGTTTCGTTTTATTGTATGTCCTTCTACACATTTGTTATGGAGAATGACCAACTCTAGTGTGAGCTTGGTGTGGTTACAGTATTAAAAGATATACACATACTGATCTTTAACAATATACTGTAGCATGCATAACACAACTCGGTGTAAGATTCCTCAGAGGGATCTCGCTAACTGGGAAGGTGAACCCCTTGAGGTCAGTTGGGTCCTCCGCTGTGTACAGACGCTTGCAAACCCCCTCAACACTGTCTTTGTTTAACGTCTCACTACACAGTGCATATTTACTATGTTGGCCTATATGAATACAGTTTACAGGGCCATTTTCCAAGCTAAAAGTTATGTTTGTATGTAACCAAGTCATTTGCCCACACAAAACTGTACAAAATCTGGTACGTGACCAGTTTTTTTTTTTAATTTGAGTGGTGTCCTCCAATGCACTATTTTGGGCTATAACTCCTACTCTTCTTCAACACCCATAAAACTGCCATTTTGGTGGCAGTCATCTAATAGTTGCACATCCAATTTCAAACTCTGTTCATCTCACCTACAACAACAATAAACTTATCTGTCAGCAATTATTAAAAATATTTAAAACCGAAGAACACACTACTACTTTTTAAGGCGTAAGAATTACCCTACCGTGGGTTTGAATGGAGCTAACTGTGTAGTGAGACCTTAATGTTTGCCTTCAATATTGTCTTCTCGTACTCTTAACGGATAATTCTTTTGTTGCTATGGCTTCTGCAAATTCATTGGATATTTTCTGGGCTTCTGATATTTTATATTCATATATAAGTGATCATCTTTGTGTTATACTTATATTGCATAGTAATGCTTCCTAGTTTGTTGGAAAATATAACCTGGCGAGGACTTCTTTATTCACACTGACCCGTTTAATTTGGATGGCAAAATGGCGAGAGTGAGGTTTGCTGTAAAAGCAGGTATACAAGTCAGACAGTAAATGTAGCATTCACAGAAGACAGTCAACCAAAAACATGCAATCTAAACAAACAACAAAAACATGCATTTCTCACAGACCTTCTAAGGCGGTGCCCTATTTTCAACACGTTTTATGTTTGTGATATCGCATACTTTGATTCTTCTTATCCTTGAAATCGTTGTTTGTTTGCCATGTTCTTGGTTGACTGTCTTCTGTGAATGCTACATTTACTGTTTGACCTTTATACCTGCTTAAAACAAGCAACACATACATGTGTTTATTGTTGGAACAGGATGACACGGTTTATTCTTCCTAGTTACACACGAATATATTTTGGTCAAGGCAACCCATTATGAATACCAACATAGGGCCCAACACTGTGGTCGTGGAGCGCTGTGGTCTAGTGGTAGAGCGTTGGACCCATGATCCAAAAGTCGTGGGTTCGATTCCCGTCATTGCCATATGCGTTGTGTCCCTGAGCAAGACACTTTATCTGCATTGCTTAGTACTGGTTCTACCCAGGAAGACATCGAGAGTGATTCAAATAAGTTCATAGAGCTTTCGTTACAATCGATGTAAAATAAATAAGTTTAAACTAACACTGTTTAGAATCCACTTATGAAACTAATACGTCAAGTCTCTTTTTCTTCATACTTGGAAATTCGAATAATTTAAAATTTAAATGTATTCTTAGAAATGCGCATAATTTAACATGTAAATGTTGAGCTTTATAAACAGAAATTTCAATTAAGGCACTCCTACATATTAAGAAACGGAATACAGAAAATGTTATGTTTTGCTTATGCATGAGATTTATATGCAAAATATGTCCAAAAAATAATCTGCGAATTTGGATTAACATATTTATTTATTCCTTGATAAATTTATCTTAGCATTCGTGTTTGTTTGACTAAAGAGATATATCTTTATGTTAGTCTAAAGAGATATATCTTTATCTGAGACTATTTGGTGTTAATATCTCTGTCTGTTACCGCAGGTCCCACTGTTATCCTCACACACCATCATACGTGGTCAATTAATCATCAGGTATTCAATTATGTTTTAACTTTATTGTGTTATTATTATTTTACAGTATATTACCTTATTTCACGAAGGACAAGATAGGCAAACAGCAATATCACATTTAATCAATGCATGTCACTAATATTACATTATGACAAATGGTAACTTGATCACAATCAGCTGTATATAGAAACGCGCAATAATGGAAATTTAAATTTAATTTAGTTAATTGGCATATAAACAGGCTAAACTTTGAATAATATCTTCATTTGAGCGCCAACAATATCAACCAAAGCAAGCTGTTCTGTAAACACGTTTCCGTTGAGAGGAACTATATTAGCTTTCTTTCGTTCCAGTCCTTTATTATTCATGCACTAATTAAACAAATAAAATATAAAGAAAGGCTCGTTTTAATGGCCACAAAGACATACATATTTAAATTATAAAATGGTCTCGCACATTTTATAAGCAGCTGAAACTCATTATGATTGTTTTATTTGTATTTTGAATGACACCCATAATTCTTTCAGATCGATACCAATCCCTTTGACTACCGTTATGTTACCGTTCAGAGTTTTCTAAAAAATATCTCACAACCTGTCAATATATCTCCACTCTTTAATCGTATACGTCAGCGCTACCTGAAATATATATATGGAAGACCTAATTAGCATTTAAATATAGATTTCACATTCCCATATCTTTCAAACCTATCTTATTCCAAAAGCTACGCACACTTTCAAATTTCAATGGTCCACATTCCGTCGGCCTTCCATCATTTAGGCGCAGTGATATAGCATTGAGTGAACACCTGGATTGCCAATTTTATAATTTAAATTTGCAACTTCGATGACACTCAAGAACACCAGGTAGGTCATCTATGAAAGGGAACTGACACACAGAGACAGTTCAATGCGCACAATGGTAAATATATTGGAAACCGACCCAGAGACCTTGTACATACAACTAAACAATATGGAACCCGATCAACTGATATTTTACACGTCTGAGGAGCGAACTGAACAGTCTGTTTACACCTTGTTATTGTACCAAACAAGATGTAAGTCGATATGAACGAATAAACAGCAAGTGTTATATATAAGGTTATACAATAATTTATTGTCTTATATTTTGTGCATGGGACAGTAAGAGAAAGGGACGACTATCTCGTCCGAGTGTATTTTATATCAATGCTAATCGTTGTATTGTCGTTAAATATTAGGTAATATTTATGAAATATATATACAAAAACGTAACAGGAAATATAGCTTTCACAGAACACAGTCAACCAAAAACACTCATCAAAACAAACAACGGTTACAATGTTATTAAGAAGCAAGGCATGTGACGTCACAAACACAAACGGTTTGACAATAGGGCTACCGCCTTGGAACGGTCACTGGCAAAAGGCCGCTGGGGTTTAAACCAGGTTCTAGGGTGTACCAAACCATATGCTTTTAAAAGGTGCAAATTTTACCAAACACTTAATCAATCTGCAAACACGTGCCACTGACTATTCCAAGATGTCCTCATCTCCTTCTTTCTAGACTGACAATACGCACACAGCTTTTTATTGATTATGATGTGGTTCCTTCTTAAGACCTGTTTTCATGAAAATTTCACTGTTGTATCTTAATGTTACTAAAAGGATATTAACACATGCATTGATATAATTGCAACTACCAGCATGATCACGGCAGTCTTGACGTTTTCATCAAGCATTGAAATTAGCGTCTCGATATATTAATAGAAGAAGAAGAAGAAGAAGAAGAAGAAGAAGAATTTTTATTGACAAACTATTACATAGTTTTTCATCATATAAACATACATTTTACAAATATAATTTAAACACAATAACAAGATTAGTACAGGTTCATTAATTTATGAATCAATATGAAAAAAAGGGGGAAAAAGAGATATAATATGAAGAAGAAAAAAAAAGAAAAAAAAAGTTGTATTAATACAGTATAATTTTTTACTTTAAAAGTGCTTCCATATAATTAATATTAAACAAAATCTCTTTGTTCTTGTTATTCTTCCAAAGGTTTAACTATGTTATTTGTGCAATATAGTCAACAGTTAGTAATATGCAAACATAATTAATATTAATGATTGAGCAAACGCAAGTTATATAGAAAAACTGACGGGAAGCAGAAGGTTTTTTTTGTTTGTTTTTTTTAAATCAAGATTTGTGTGTGTCCCTTTAGAGTTTAGACGTAGGTGGTAATGTGTGTCCAGTTCAAAGTCCGCTACTCGTGAGGTTGATGGACCGTCCATCAGACCGGTTAGTATGTTTGATTACTGTTTCTTTCAAGTTCTTTGAGCAGACTGTGAGCTAGCATTCTGTCACAAGCTTTAATCGTGACGGACAATTGAATCCATTCTCTTGCTGGATTATAGTCATTTCATGCCGACTGGCTATGATAGTGGGTCGATTTCGCCGAAGCAATGGCTGATCATTAAACATGTCGAGTGTCATCAACATTCATGCGGATAAACAAACAAACTATGACTCTAAACAAGATGGGCAAACATTGCTAAATAACCACCCAGCTATTCTTTACATTTGCGCTAAGAACACGTGCGTTATTAAAAAATAAATTCCTTAAAGATTAAACATCGAATGCACAATATGAGAAATAGTTGGCATGTGAATGTAAAGGATTGAAGATGTGTGTAGTGTCCGATCCAATTATGATGGCCATTTATACTGGGAAGAATTATCTTCGACTATTGACCGCCAATTTAAATGTTATAATTTGAAGTGTTCCATTGATAAGCGGAATGAGAGTAGATCTTATAAGGTTTATCTAACCGTCTGGATTAAGGCAGCTCATACGTCCAAATATTATTAAGAATTTTACATCTATTATGTTTGCACAGTTTAATTTGACAGGCAATAGACTTACGGGGAAGATTTACAATCAATAGGTCCAATATATTTCTATCAATAGAGGCAATACGAGATTATGCCTGTGATGAACGGTAGTTCAATAAATGTTGATATCTCAATTGTTTATATAGCCGATTTTCAAGTGGTGTTTACACGTAAAATCGGGTGGTTTACAGAAGTGTCGGCTCATAAATCATTAAAATAAAACGGCTCTAACGTTTTGATGAACACTTTACGTATTATCCCTATCTTACGAATAGGATATATTTTGTAATCCCTCTGGACAAGGTACCATTGTATGAAGGTGTCCTTGTATATCCGGTTATAGTTAACAGCGTCAAACCCATAAATTATTCAATCCATTTTCTATTAAATCTGCAAAAATGCATTGCGGGAATAGGGTCGTAGCTAGACTAGCTCCTCGTCTGATAGTGACTTTATAATATTCAAAATGCTGATTGAGTGGATAATTAATAGCCTGTCAACAATAATTCTGATTTCCTGTTAGAATTAGATCAAACAGGAAATGTAGCATGCAATGACAACAGTCAACCAAAAATACGCGTAGAAACAAACAACAATTACAAGGATGGTAAAAGGCAATATATATGACATTACAATCATAAAAGTGTTGACGATAGGGCTACCGCCTTGCAACGGTCAGCGGCAGTTGTAAACAGAACATATTGTAATATATGTATAAACGATAGAATTAACTTTAGCATAGGGGCTAGGCCAGGTCATAGGTTAAGGAATATATACAACATGAAACAACCTTTACAGAAAGAGAAGCTTAGTAATATATATAAATATAAACAAAACAAAAACATATTCCATGTTCTCGCCCAATATAATACATAATTATCAGACCGTCTGCTGTTCTTACCGCCATGTTGGATTTAGTCAGCAGTCTCTGTCATTTACAAAGGTAGCTCACAAACCTGGCGTAATCTTCTTACATACACGAACACCTGGGCATATGGTTGTATCAAACTGGGAATTAACTTTTTCTTCTATCAATCTGTCGACAGAAGGGCTATCGCCTTAGAACGGTCGGCGGCAGTTGCATACGGTACATATTATGTATATGTATAAAATATAGAATAATTAACTTTAGCATAGGGGCTAGGCTAGGTCATAGGTTAAGGAATATATACAACATGAAACAACCTTTAAAGAAAGTTCTCATAGAAAAAAAACACTAAGTAATATATATAAATATAAACAAACAAAAAAGGATCCGTTGTTCCAAACATATTCACAGAACTCGCCCAATATAATACATAATTATCAGACCGTCTGCTGTTCTTACCGCCATGTTGGATTTAGTCAGCAGTCTCTGTCATTTAACAAAGGTAGCTCACAAACCTGGCGTAATCTTCCTACATACACGAACACCTGGGCATATGGTTGTATCAAACTGGGAATTAACTTTTTCTTCTATCAATCTGTCAAAATGTAACCTTCTTGTTATGCATGCAATTTTGTTTAACATCTTCGTCTTTATTTACGCAAAATCTGTGAAAGGCGCACCGTGTTATTTATAAGACTGGATTAGTTACGGTAATGTCCTCCGCTATTGGTGAGGCAATAGAGCGATAACTTACAGGGCCCCCACTATTGGTAACGCAAATATAGCTACAGCTAATAATTATGATTATATTATTTGAACCTACTACAGCTTATGTTATTTAAACCCTGGTAAGCTCCCCAATTACAACTTATATTATGTATGCTCCCCAATTAAACCCTGGTTACAACTTATATTATGTAAATCCTGGTATGCCATCAGTTACAACTTATGTTATTTAAACCCTGGTATGCTCCCCAATTACAACTTATATGTAAACCCTGGTATGCTCCCCAATTACAACTTATACTATGTACATCCTTGTATGCCACCAGTTACAACTTATATTATGTAAACCCTGGTATGCCATCAGTTACAACTTATGTTATTTAAACCCTGGTAAGCTCCCCAATTACAACTTATATTATGTATGCTCCCCAATTAAACCCTGGTTACAACTTATATTATGTAAATCCTGGTATGCCATCAGTTACAACTTATGTTATTTAAACCCTGGTATGCTCCCCAATTACAACTTATGTTATTTAAACCCTGGTATGCTCCCCAACTACAGCTTATATTATTTAAACCCTGGTATGTCCCAAATTACAACTTATATTATGTAAACCCTGGTGTGCTCCCCAATTACAACTTATACTATGTACATCCTTGTATGCCACCAGTTACAACTTATATTATGTAAACCCTGGTATGCCATCAGTTACAACTTATGTTATTTAAACCCTGGTATGCTCCCCAATTACAACTTATATTATGTGAATCCTCGTATGCCCCCATATTACAATTTATATTATGTAAATCCTGGTATGTCCCCAATTACAACGTATATTATTTATACCCGGGTATGTCCCCAATTACAACTTATATTAGTTAAACCCTGGTATGCTCTCCAATTACAACTTATACTATGTAAATTCTGGTATGTCCCCAGTTACAACTTATATAGTGTAAATCCTGGTATGCCACCAGTTACAACTTATGTTATGTAAATCCTGGTATGCCACCAGTTACTTAAGTAAACCTGGTATGCTCCCCAATTACAATGTATATTATTTAAACGCTGGTATGGTCCCCAATTACAACTTATATTAGTTGAACCCTGGTTTGTCCCCCAACTATTGGTAGGGCAGTCAAGTGACAACGTATACCACTGGTACGCCTTGCATTGCTTTATAACTGTACCAAATTGTAACCTAGACCCTGTTAGTACATATATATAGGAGTAAGAGTATTTTGTGAGTGTTTTACTTAACCCAGCCTCCAGGCCATATGGGTGTTCACGAACATTCTAAAACCAGCTTGCACATATACAACTCATAGGAAGCTAGTCTACTTATTAGTTTCGTTATAGTTAAAAAGAACGTACGGACTACCAATACGTTATTAGTATACTGTGTTGTTGTTGTTGTTTTGGGGGGGGGGGGGGGGGGGGGGCAGGGGTTTGATGGGGTGGGTTAAACTCGTGTATAACAATGCACTAGTATACTTAAGGAAACCGTCTGATACTCTATACGCTAAAGCGTTATTTATTTTTAAGAGCTCTTTTTTTTTTTTAAAAACTCTTATTTCGTTTATATCCACTTAGGCAACCCATCTGTCTGATGGAAATAATGAAGTATAAAACAAACAAGCACGAAACGAAACTTTATTTTTGAAATAAAACTGCAAAACAATAAAAATAAAATAAAAACCTGTGAAACAAATAGGTAATATGCATGAAAGCAAAAAGACGCGGTTGGGAAATAAACACGGTATACGTGAAAAGGCATAACATCACAAAAGTAACAATGTTCTAATATATATAAGACAATATATACATCTACAAAATACCTTCCAAAAAGCCCTGGATCCCCGAGAAAATGATAGAATAATCTAACATATGGGGGAAAAACATTTCATTTAATGCTATAACTAGGATACTGGTTATATGTTATCCCAGTTATAGCACTGTATATATGACTTATGTTCGTAGAGATGCTCTGAAAACCAACCACCACAGAACAAACCGAATTCGTTTTCAGTGTGAATATTGATGACCTGGCCTCGTCAATCCGTCACTAATCCTTATTGAAGCGTATTGAATGGATTCGATTCGAATTGCAATTGTAAATTTAAATAAATGTATTTTATTGGGTCGTACTCTGTCACCCAGCCCCGAGTGAAATTGGAAGAGATAGCTTAATTGCCAACACAGACAGACAATACGAAATTCGGCCATTAGTTAATGCTTATTTATGTATGCATTACCTTTTTTCGTTTCTGTTTTGCACACTGAAATCCATTTCTGTTTACATTAAATCTAGTTTTAACCACGTTTGACAACTTTGGCCATTCTGGTTTTTATTTAACCGCTTCAACAGTGGTTAAAACAAATATCAGAATTGAAATATAAGAAACACTCTTTGGTGATCATCAAGTATCAAAACCTTTAGTGATTTTACTTGAACAGTATGCGTTTGCATTGAAATGTCAGCTACAGTGTCAAAAATATGTCCCTCTACCTGCATTTACTCGTCTTTGAACTGTTTCTTGAAAATCAAACAACTCCCTGTGTGTATAGCATTTTTATTAGCAAACGTCTGCCGACTATACGTGTTTTAGCTTTTAGATTTAAATATATCAGTTTGAGGGTCCACGCATTTTTGTCATTAAGTCCCTTACACCTCTGATGTTAGACTGCATTCATTATTTCCACTGTTTAAATATAAACATCAGTGGATATTAGCGCAAACGTCATACACATAAAGTGGATATTAGCAAACGCCTGACAGTTATACATGTTTTCGCTTTTAGATTTGAACATATGGAGACAGAGTGTTTTTGGTTCACTTATACCTCTTTGACTTTATTTACTATTTCCACTGTTTATATATTAACATACGTGGATATTAGCAAACGTTTCGTCTGACGACTATACTATTTTGGCCTTTAGATTTGAAAATATGGAGGCGGGTTGTTTTTAGTTCACTTATACCTCTTTGACTTCATTTATTATTGCCACTGTTTATATATTAACATACGTGAATATTAGCAAACGTCTGATGACTAAAATGTTTTGGCCTTTAGATTTGAAAATATGGAAGCGGGGCGTTCTTGGTTCACTTATTCCTCTTTGACTTCATTTATTATTTCCACTGTTTATATATTAACATACGTGAATATTAGCAAACGCCTGATGACTATAAATGTTTTGGCCTTTAGATTTGAAAATATGCAGGCGGAGTGTTCTTGGTTCACTTATTCCTAATTGACTTCATTTATTATTTCCACTGTTAAAATATTAACATAAGTGAATATTAGCAAACGTCTGACGACTTTACAATGTTTGGCCTTGAAAATATAGAGACGGAGTGTCCTTAATTCTCTTACACCTCTGATGTTAGATTCCATTCATTATGTCCACTGTTTATATATGAACATAAGTATAGCCTCCGGTATGTGCCTAGAATAATAATTGTCCTAACGCCGTCCATGCATACAGAACGGTAGCCTGAGAACATGATTAAGAATAGTTTATGTTTCTGATTTATGACAGTTTTGCCGTGCCTTTGAATAATTGATTTAATGATATATTCTTATTTTCTTTAAGTTCAAGGTTTGTGTTTAGCAAAAAACCTTTTATACTCCTTCCATTCAAACTGATTATTGCGGACACCGTGTTTTCACTGGTCGGTCCGTTTTTATTTTAAAAAGGCATGTTCTCTTATAAATTTACAGCAGGTTTCTTGTCTTTATAATGGAAATCATTAATGTTTCCGTCTATATACACATATATATGCTAAAATGGTCGAAGATGTTCTTCATTACAATTTGAAATGTGTACCTTTTTTTAATCAATCTTACGATATAATGTTCAAAATAATGAACTGTTTATAATGACATTTGGCGACTGACCCGTTGAACCAGTAATATATATCAACTTAACATTTTCTGTAATTATTATATTATATTAAAGACGCAATGATGACACATAACATGGATAATTTCAACAAAAATCGCCCTTGGCACGAACAGGACTAATATACAATTCTTATTCTTATCATAATACAACAAACAAACAAAAACAATATCTAGAAATGTATTTCCGTGCTCAATGCCATGACCAATGTTTTAACAACTATACTATTACAGAACTTGATAATGGGTAAAATAAGAAATAAAATGCCGTTTTTTAAACGAAAATTGATTTTACGTCATTTTCAACACATGTAAGGTTATATATGACGGTCGATTTTTTTGTGGTGGAGGCAGACCACCCACTTTTCCTGGGTAGAACCAGTACTGTACACCTCCCACCATCCGTAAGAATCGACGTAACCATCGTAAAATGATTAATATATAAACTTGATTGGTTACCAAATTAAGGATTAAGACGCTTAATATATGTTCCCAACTCTTCCGTACCTGCGTAGCACGTATATTGTTCATTAGAGCCTCAGCATCAGTTCATACCACTCGAGCACCGAGCAGTGTTTGCTGCCTAATTGGGCGTAGACTTAAAGCTGCACGCGTCCACGGGGATAATTCCGAGTTCATTATTAGCATCGTTTGTCCCCATGAATATATGAATACACTCTTCATGGCAAAAATCAATGTAATCGTCGAGTTAATAAACCAAAGGCGTATTTGTATTTTGTTCCAGGGGAGGGAAAAAGCTTGTTAACTGGCAATCCAATTAGGGAATTATATTTGAAATGGGCAAGATGTAATTAAACTCTCCGAGAATGACCCGTTTACGGCAGCTATTGACACTTTGTGTGTGTTATAAAAAAAAAATCTATGGAAAATGTCATTTATTAAGACTTTTGACAGATAATCTGGAAACATTATGATTTAGTAAAATAATTGAAAAATGAGTGAAGCTGTGATGAAAGACGCAACACGCTGTTTTGTACGTTTTAACCTTGAATGGCTGCAATGTGAGTAAAATAATGTATTATACCGAACGGAAAGCCGAAACGAGAGCGACTTTTGAAAAAATACTATTTATTTTGCTAGAATTGTTATTGGCTGGCACATTATTTGGTACCAAAAATACAATTATGCATTCTAATTAAGAGTAAAAAAATAAAAGCAAAAAGTTCATCAAATCATCACCATCGGGTTATGAGGCGTTGTAAAGTGCAACATACATTGCGTGAACAATGTTGTTAGCATGTGTTTTCATCTTCTCTCAAGAACTGACCACAAGAACAAATAAATAAATATGTCGGAAAATGTTTATTAATTCGTATTTAGGCAATTAACAAGTGTTTATTGTCTCCAAACATACTCATCGAAACTTAAGAACATACTGTACGACCCTTGAACTGCAAAACACACACGATATCATTAATAGCAATCCGGAGCCCCCTTTGCTCGAGCAGCCTTGAAACAATCCGAAATAAAACATGTTACACGCCTCATTACAAAGGCTGTATATCAACCAACATGCAACAAACCGGCACAAACAAAAACGACCCAGCATCAAAACACGCGAATCTGCTATAATCGGTATTACAGATATCGCTGACATTCCATTAAATTCCTAGAGATTTGACGACAAATTACGAGCGGCCGGGCGCGATTAGATTATGAGCGATAGTCCGCATGATCATGAGGACTGTTCACGGTTCATGGTATCAGCCATCTAAACGGCTGTGTAATAGACGAAAATATCATCAAGAACTAATTGATTCGCCATATGTGGGATGATAAATATCTTCTGATACAAATTGTAACAAGATAGTTTTTAATGCACAACTACGATAGGAAATATGCCATACAGTAGAGAGAGAGAGAGAGAGAGAGAGAGAGACTGCTGAAAACAAGATAATGCGTTCATAATTGTATAGACCACTGTAATGGGACTTCTCTATACATTTTCTCCCAGCTCAGCTATAGAAAATAATTAAAATTATTACAAAGCCGTGCCTGAAATGCCGACCCCGAGGGTGAGATTACATAGTATCTATAACAAGACAAGAACAATTAATATAGTATTAACATTTATTCGCGAAGCTGTTTTAATTTTAATGGTTTAATTTGAAAACAAGATGCATATCAACATATAGCAACCATAGAATCCTCTTGCAATGGCACCGTACCCACATACTAATTCTAACGAGCAAATTAAATAGTTAATGAACTGGACAATACACAGCATTATCTCATTGAATATTAGTTCTTGCAATAATTAAAGTTAATTAATCTATCTGCGCTCTAGTTACAGCTCCAAACAAAAGACATTTATAATATTAACAACAAATCGTCTCTCTTTATGTTGGCGTATTGCATACTGACCATGTTGCAGTGGCAACTTGATATCATACTATGCCGAAATGCTCTTTGGACCGAATGTCACAGTTAGAACTTAAAAAAGTATTAAGAATCAGACGACAAAATGCAATAAAATCTATAATGTAGTTATCAATATTTAACTACTTAATCTAGTAAATTTTAATATGTCATCATAACAGAACAAGAGAAACGTTACATGTTTTAATAATTTCACCTCTTTTTGTCGGCGTATTGCGCGTTTATCCACCCCCGTTGGCGCCCATCTGGAGGTGTGAGGAGAAAGTCAACAGAGCCTGTCTCAAACACCTGCGCCACTGTTGATAAATGAATCAGTCGTAGTGAGCAGGAATGCATTTATCTGTGTACCTACACAACTAAGTCCACAACAACCAGACCCCGGACACCTAGTCAACTTTAGGGTGAACGACAGATAAAACTCGTATTCATCTTGTTTCCGTTCCATTTTCGCTCGCGTATTCGTCTTCGCAATTTACGAATGTGGGAAACCTTGAAATAAATTAAAATGAGCATCTGAAAATGTTTTAATTTTCGTTATAGGCAATTTTAGTTATAGGAAATCGGACCCCGGACACCTAGTACACTTTAAGATTAGCAACATATACAGTATCGAAATGAGCTAATTATTCCTTTTTTTCTTCTTTTTTTTTTTTTAAACATTAATAGCTATATGCCTATATTACGTCTATCTACAGTCCCTGGTTAAATCGGATCATAATATACTTTTATTCTTTCAGTTTTATTCTTAAATCAGTTAATTGTTCGGCTTTATTCATGAATTTCTTTGTTTATTGACTATTTTTCCTATAAAGTTCATAAAAACAACAATTAAATGTTGTCAATACGTATATTTTCATCATGTTTATTTCATTATAACAGAACGCCTGTAACCAAAATAAAAACACATAATATATCAGTGTAACTTATAAACCTTTCAATGAAATTTATTTTGATAAAAATCCCATTTATATTCATCAATAGCATCGTGCATCTGATACTGCATGCTGTTTACAAGTTCCCGACTGAACCCATTTATTATACGCTGTACTCAGGCTTTCCCGTCTAGTGCGCTTCCACGTCTCTTGGAGTCTGTAAATTAGAAATATTTATTTATGTGAAATATGAACGGAACGAGGGACAGAATGTAGTAAAAAATAAATGTTTACTTTTCGACTTTTGTATCTATTTTTTGTATCTGCTATTTTTTTTAATACACATTTTGACATAAATAAATCGATTGGGGGATTTATTAATATTGGCATGCATGCTTTTTTCTGTTTGTGTAATGAAGAAAAGAAGGAGAGAAGATAGCAACAATTCATAATTTTGCATTGCAGAGATGTTGAGATTTTGTTTTATTTTCAGTAGGTGATAAAATTTGCATTACTCGGTTTTTATCCTTAGGTTCTATAGTAAAATAAAAATCTTTGGCAAAGTAAAAAGATGATAATTTTCAAGATTTTGATTTTAAAAGATACATATATTGAATCAATTTGCATGAATGTGCATGAAATATGCAGGGTTTTAAAAGACTCACACTGTAGATACCTTAATTTTAACAGTAAACTTGGGTGAACATCAAGGAAAAAGACCGAGTTTATCACCTACCAGAATGTATTAGTATGTCTTATTTCTGGTCACTGATGATGCTCTATCAAAATTATGAATACATGTTTCCATTTCGACTTTTGTATCTATTGTTATGCCCCCGAAGGGTGGCATATAGTAGTCGCACTGTCCATAATTATATCTGCTATTATTTTTAATATACATTTTGAAATAAATAGTTCATATCCATGAGCGGATTTATTAATGTTGGCATGCATGCCTGTTTTGATTGTGTAATAATTATATAGTACGTAATTGATATTACCATTCCTTCATATTTTAAAACACATATTTCTATTTTCAAAGCTAATATTTGTGTGTGCAGAAACTGCTTTATGTAATATGGTGTCTTCATTTCTATTTGTATACACTTTAGAGTATGTTTTGCGAATTCTAGGTCTCAAGTATTCCCTATAAATTAATAAGTTATTATCGTTATTGACATCTGTTTATTCCACCCCCCTACCCCATCAAATTTGAATGTCTCTTTTTCTCTTGCTTACTGATCAAGGCCGACTATGAGAGGTATCAATGCGTGTGATGGTGTTACAAAAGTAATATAAAACCCACGTATTCTGCCATACCTACTGTGTATACGTGAGAAAGTGAAAATATAAATTATCCGAAATTGAGATTTAAAACATCTGCACTCCTCTACTGGGAGGTCCATTTGGTTCAATTTGCATAAATGCCAGTTCGAAATCAGCCCATTCATTGTCCACCATTTCTGTTTACATTTGGACTTCTGCTATAGAAAGTTCTTCTTCGATAGCGAGCCAATATTTAAAAGATTCCCCAAATTTACGGCCTATTTGTTTTATTTGAATTTGTCATATGGCGGACGCACAATGCTGAAGTCGTTAGAATGTCATTTAGAGATATCCTAAATGAGAGTTATCGACGTCACCGCACGTGCGAACGAGGACATTTTTGAGTCTTGACTTCGAATGACCTGTCAAAACTCCTCCTTATGATGGTATTACTGTTTTTTAAAGGCTCATTTTATTTAACGAACTCTTTCTCAACTGAAACATAAATCAAATAGCAAAGAAGAAATAACTGGCTTAAGCATACTTTATTGCCAAATATACTAATGGGTGGGGTCACAAGTTCTTACAACATTAGTTATGACCCCACTCTACACAATACCCATTATACTCCTCAAAATAAATTTAAGGACCATGTTTAGATTTTAGTCATTTTTTAAAGTGCCGTAATTAAACAAGTTATTGTCTTTTTTTTTGTAATTTTAAAGTTTAGTTGTATTCTTTTACAGTTGTTACATTACACACACTTTTTATACGAATATGAAATCCATAATATTAAAGGTTAAGTAATTATTACTGTTCTATTGTGTGGTCCTTAAATTATTTTGAGGAGTATATAATTATATAAAGAACTAAGAACAAAACTTATCAATCGATACTATTGGCAAAGACCAAATATTCCCAAATTTATAGAACTGTTGACATCAGAAAAGCCATGGATATACAGATCTATGGAAAAGCTTACTACTGGAAAAAAAATTGGCTACTGTTTTAAAATTCGAAATGACATATATTACAATCAATAAATACTAGTACTCTCCCAAGAGGTACTCTTACAACAATATTACTGTCTGTGACACGTGGATTTGAAGAATGTTTCTCTTTTAAACAATTGTTTATAGTAACACTTATACTGTTACAAAATATCATAATTAAAACTGATTTAGAATATTAGTATATTGTACACAATTTAATATTATGTAATGTTTGTTACTGCCATCGACCTCTGCTATTGAAAATTGTTTGTGTCTTTGTATACTCATGGACCAAATGGTCTACTGTAACTTTAGAATAAACTATAATGCACATAATATGGCTACTGATAACTTATTATTTATTTTATTGGAAGAAACACAAACTAGTATCGATAAAAAAATATCATTTATATACTAATTAATTTCAATAAAACTTGTTTAAATAACACTTTCTTTTAATTAAATACTTCTAGATTTGTACATGCCTCATATTAGATAACTGCGATATAATTCGATATGCATGACCTGGACATCGTAATTTTAATCCCTATTTGTTTGACTATCTATGGTCTTTCTGAGCTCTATCTCCTGTAAACATTCATCAAAGACAGCGACAGATAGTGCATGGATGATGCCTGTTGGTTCTTAATTATCCGAGAATTTGTCTTGGTCTTGTTTAAACATTAAACTGAAATTTAATCGAAATTAAAACGAAGATAAAGAGACACCGACAATTGATTAAATGCAGTTATGTGTGTATCGGCAGAGGACTCCTCTGGCAAATATATGAATATCGATCTGTAGCATGGACATATATATATATGTATATACATGTTTGTAAATTGGTAAGATATTAACGTGTACTCATTATAAAGTTTAACCAATATATCATTTTATATTGGAATGTACTTTATATAAAGAACTAAGAACAAAACTTATCAATCGATACCATTAGCAAAGACCAAATATTCCCAAATTTATAGAACTGTTGACATCAGAAAAGCTTACTACTGTAAAACATTTAGCTACTTATGTATGTTTTAAAACATTTAGCTACTTATGTATGTTTTAAAACTCGAAATGACATATATTACAATCAATAAATACTAGTACTCTAACAACAATATTACCGTCTGTGACACGTGGATTTGCATAATGTTTCTCTTTTAAACAATTGTTTATAGTACAACTTATACTGTTAGAAATATCATAATTAAAACTGATTTAGAATATTAGGATACTGTACAATATTTGATATTATGTAATGTTTGTTACTGCCATCGACCTCTGCAATTGAAAATTGTTTTTGTATTTGTTTACTCATGGACCAAATGGTCTACTGTATTTGTTGAATAAACTATAACATAATGCATGTAAAAATACTGGAAAATGGGTCCCTTGGAAGCAACAAACACAAACAAGAGAGAAAAGTAGAAATGTTAATATATATAATAAAAGAAAAATGGCAGGATACATGATGGCTATACTAGTTTTACATATTAAACGTGGGATACACACTTTTTTTTTTTACAATGTGAACACATTTTTACTTCTCCTTTATGACATCAGCATTGTGTTATAGATTTATTCGTTAGTGTTTTAAAAATAACTATTTTTTTTAAATAAAATACTGGAAGAAAAACATTCAGTTTTTCTTTAAAAATGCGGAATAAAGAAAAGCGAAATAAATAAATAAAACATGTGATTCGAAACTTCTTTTACATAGTGAATATATGTGTATTTATTCTAGCGAACAGCATGTTATGTCTTACTAAATTTAAGAAATAACTAAACTTACCTTTTTAATACAGCACAACAGGTTGGGTTTTGTAGTCAAAGTGACGGGTTTGTACAATATAGAGTTTAATTAACATTGTTGTAGTGATACAGGAAATAATTCCCGAGTGAGAAAGATTCTTACGATATAGAACCGAGTGTGCTTGCGCACGAGTTTCTATATCGCAAGAATCTTTCTCACGAGGGAATTATTTTCCGTATCATGACAACAATGTTAATTAAACTATATATTATATATTCTGTTACGAATTTCTTTCCAATCGTCTTTTCACACACGTATTCCTTCTTCTGTCACTCCTTTGGCGACAGCGTGGAGTAATACATCAATATCGTGACGTCACTCGCGCTGTGTGACGCCACGATACTGCTACACAGAAACAGGCTGAAACCGTCCTGTAGACGATGATGGCTGGCTTTCAGGGGGCATTTCAAGCATTTTTGGTTGCATAGGTATTTCAGGACCACGTACTTCTTCAAATTCAGAAGTTTTTAACAGTTCTTCAACCTGTTAAGAAAGTAGTTTCTACAATCTGGCTACTGTGCTATCTTGTACACTAGGCGAGATAGCACAGTAGAGGAAGAGATATGTTATAGATTTTCTCAAACTGGGACATAATAATAATTCATCACAGATTATATAATATAACCGTATGAGGATATTCAGTTTTCTATTTTCCTTTTCTTTGATTATTTTTTCAAAGTATTTGTTTTTAAGATTATACTGTTTCGTATCAAAATCTTGATTAAAAAAAGAAGCTCTATTAAATGTTCATTCAATGTATAAGGTGGTAAAAACGGAACAATTAACACCAATGGATATAGCATGATCCATCAGCACGTGATCCAAATCTCTGTAAGTGTCAATTGCTCGTGCACGATATTTACTGCAACAGTTGCAAAACGTAATTTTATCAGACACGTTTCCGATGTTACAGGCATGGCGGGGCAAACCGTATGGCTGATTTATGAACGACGATAACAACGAAGTGAATTAACCTCTTTGTAATTAACAGGAAATATACGCACGTACTTACGTTCATTTGCTTCACCTGTTTACTTAATGATTTAAATCAAACTCATATTCATCAATGGGATCTTGCAATACTTTTCTGAATGTTGCTATTATAGAACTACCAGGTTAACACGTTTTACAACACCTATTTAGTTATCAAAATGACTTTCTAGGCCTTAACTTTTTATATTCATATATACATGATCATCTTTGTGTTATAGTTTTACGTATATTGCCTATTTATGCTGCCTTGTAGCCTGGCTGGGATTTCTGTATATACACTGTCCAGTTTTATTGGGTAATATAATAGGGTAAACGTGAGGTTTGGTACTCTCTCTAACCTGGTTTAAACACCCCAGCGGCCTTTTTGCCACTGACCGTTGCAAGGCGGCAGCCCTTTTGTCAACCTTTTATGTTTGTGATGTCACATACATTGCCTCTTATATATCATTGTAAGTGTTGTTTTTTCTTTGCATGTTTTTGGTTGACTATAGTCCTTAAACCCCAGCGTTAGGTAGAGTCTACCGTCATTATGTATACACTGTAACCAGTTAGTATTTCGTCTAATTCAAGATAAAGGTTTCAGCACTCTGACCAATCACTGATCTTATTTTTACAGCTACAGCTATTAATAGATGCACCAAATTCAAAATTTGACAGTTAGGAATAAAAGTTTTGTTCTAGAAAGTATGGAAAATAAATACATTATATAATTATTTTGATATATCTGTATAGAGTAATGTGTAATGTATTTACATGCCAAATGTTATGGTTTAACAATGCTTTATTATCTAGAAATTTGTGATTAAACCTGTCTGAGTAGCATAATGCATAAAATAATCAGAAAAGTTTCTCTGGGGCCATTTCGGGGTTTTTATACTCAACCCTGGCCTTTAAATTCTGCATTTACTGTTCGACTTTTACAATAATCTACAATTATCATATATTGCATTTTAAAGGTCAATCTGTATTTGAAAGTAACAACACTATATATTTTTATCTTCAGTATTTTAGCATCAATTGTCATACATATTTAATTTCAACACCAAAGAATAAATTAACATGTCAAGAACACAATATTGTAATAGAACAAAGTGTCCAGAATGTTCAGTAATGTCTGTATGGTATTAAAACTATTATTACGATATAACGCAGGTTATTGTCTGTATGATATTAAAACTACTGATTTAAACATATTTTATTGCCAATATTTTACAGACAGAATAATATCCACATATATACAATAGAAATATTATAATGACAAATGGGTCGGGTAACAAGTTCTACCAACATTAGTTTAAACCCTTCCCAGTAAACATCTTGAAATTACAAATGAGTATGGCTGAGTGAAATAAAACTACTATTACGATATAACGCAGGTTATTGTCTGTACTGTATGGTATTAAAACTATTATTACGATATACAGGTTATTGTGATAAGTCGTCACTGAATTAATAAAGCATACCTAAAGTTTTATTTCATATATAGGGTTTCTGAAAAAAATACAACTCAGGGTTTGTATACGGTAAATATATATACTTTAGTATAACAACCATGGTCAACCTAAGTGATTCAAAAAAACAATTCAGAGTATGCAAAACAGTATGTCTAGTGATTTCTTCTCATACTTGTCATGTATAATGAGTAAAGAAAATAAAAGTTCCAATATTCAGAAATTTAAAAAGACAGTATTGTGATTTAAAAAAAAAAAGTTGCGTTATGACTTTTTGAAATAAAACACTATCTTCTGAGATCATTATTTCTAGAATACCATCATAACGTGAATTAAAAACACAAGTAACAACAACAATAACAACTTATGTTATTTTTACAGACGACATCTACATATTTTTATAATGTTTTATTTGTAAAATATATCGTCTACCGCTGCTTCAAGTTCATACTATCCATAGGCTATATTTTACCATTTATAAAAAAAATGAGTGTTTCTGTAAATCTAAATATAGCGACTAAATTGATGGAAAACAACATCTAAAATAAAATAAATGTTTCATCAGTGTCAATCTTCACTTGCACGCTTTTGTAATTACAGCGACACGTGATCCACAAGTCAATGATTTCGCTTTTTTAAGTAGTCGTGCACGGAATGTATATCAGAAAACATCCGAATGGAAGACATGTACACCATTCAGGAAATCACGTTTTGTCGGTAATTGGGTATCTATATTCTCATCTGAAATAGTCTAATGCATTTAATGAAAACGCATTCGGTAATTAGCATAACGGTAAATACATGCTGTGTGCATGTTATACACATTTCTAAATAAAAATAAGTATATCGAACAGGAAATACAGCTTTCACAGAACACAGTAAACCCCAAAACACGCAAAAGACAAACTTGAATGGCAGTGCTTATAAGGAATAAAGGCATATGACGTCATAAACACAAAACACCAGGTTGGCAATAGCGCTACCGCCTTGGAAACTTACTCTTGATTTTTATTATTTCTACAGAACAGAACATATTTTTTATTGGCGTGTACATTAATTAAGGACCTATGTCCAGCCTACTGTATTTGGAGTGGTGATGGGAGAGAGAGAGAATTTGTATTTGTGCAACTCTAAATCACTGTTAGACATACCCTCTCTTGGAATACCCAAATTGATAAAGTTCTGAAAAAATGTAATTCATTGTTATACCTGTTATCTCGCATAAAGATTTACCTTTCTATACCTATGCGCAAATTATTTTTCAATTCTTATATCTTACCCCATCTTGATTACTGTTGTGTGATATGGGGAAATTGTAATACTTCTCTCGAAGATAAACTTGTAAGGTTCCAAAAAAGAGCTACACGACTTATCCTAGATAAAGATTTCGATACTCCTTCCGTGGAACTTTTTACCGAACTCAGATAGATGACATTTCCCGAAAGAGTTATATTTCAAAAAGCAATCATTATGTTAAAACAGTAAATGATCAGGCCCCTGCTTATCTTAAAGACGCATTTACTCTAACTTCAAATGTCCATATGCGGAATCTAAGATCATCATCAAATCTTCAGCTATATTCCCCCAGACCCAATAGTGAGTTATTCAGAAAGTCATTTGCTTATTCAGGCTCTAAAGTGTGGAACTCTCTTCCCCACCATATACAAAATGCCCAATCTGTAAATCAATTCAAAACACTGTATTTACAGTGGATTCACCATCCGATATATTAGTAAATGACTAAGTCTTGCAGTTCTATTTAAACATATTTCCATTTACTGAATATACCACTTTAAATGCATTTTTACTTGTAAATATTGTATATATTGTATTGTTGAGGGCCTCATGGTAGATTGACTAGTTTCAAATGAGTTCTCTCGTTAAATAAAGTCTTTATTATTATTATTATTATTATTATTATACAATTGCATCAGAAAATGGTGTAATTCAATTTTATTTCAGTTGATGAGACCGTCCCAATACAGCAGGTGTTTCATTAGTTGTGCTTTGGTGTGTTTTTCTTCTAAAAAGATTGAATTATCAATAAGGTTTTAAATTCAGTACAGCTTACATGTTAATTTGCTATTTTTTCCTTCATTAAAGTAAGTTTGAAGTATTATATACTTCTATACACTAGATACTGTTCAACATACCAATGCTTATTCATAAAGAAACTTTACTCGGGCCTCAGTTTATCTACCTGAGCTAAGCGGTCATGCAGTATGTAGGCAATAAATACGCAAGCTTTCCATGCCTTTTCAATGATCATTAAGGTCCTTAAGTAAGAACATCATCATTACATGTATACAACACTTACACAATATATATTTAAATCCCAAAATATAAGGTAACTATACAGGCATGTGTCCTCTAAAGAGAATGAACTATAAAGTTTTTAAACATGCGTTATATAAATTATATGTGTGACCAGGGAGTAAGTATACTTACTTCCTGGTGTGACATCGCACATTTGAGATATGTAGCCAATTTAAAAAGAATCATTTTGTTTTCAGTTTGCAATTTTTCAACGAATTTAAACATACTTGGTCTATTACACAACAGTTTTAATGCAGTCCATTTTATATAAAAAATAAATAAATAATAATTGCGGAGCAGAGGTACCCGTACTTAAACAATCACATTTCGAAATAAAAGCAAAATATATGTATTTACAATTGAAATCTTTAAATTTGTAGTCTGTATCCTTATACTTTACATGGATTCGGTAGTTTTTAAGGCCCCAAGGTATGTCAAAACATTTAAGCCAAGGGTAACTGATGTTGGATTTGATAACTTTGCTAAGTTGCCAATACAAAAAGAGTATGAAAAATACGATAAATACAAAAAAAATATTGCAGTCTCGGTTTGATTGAAACTTATAAAGTTCATAACGGTAGTGAAAAATGCTTGCTAAATATCTATTTTAGAAACAAACATATACTTTTTTTTCAATTGCAGTTGCTTACATCATTTCGTTCTCGCTTGTCAGATCAGCAAAGCGGTACTCCCGGCTGAGTAATATGTTTTACTCTAAATAACACGTATATTTAAAGAAGGATTTAAACATTATTAACCCGTCTGTATTATCAACTTGTCTGTATTATCAACCTGTCAGTATTACCGACTCTTCTGTATTATTAACTCGTCTGTATTATCAACCCGTCTGCATTATCGACCCGTCTGTATTATCTGCTCGTCTGTATTATCAACCCGTCTGTATTATCAACTCGTCCGTATTATCAACCCGTCTGCATTATCAACCCGTCTATATTATCAACTCGTCTGTATTGTCAACGCGTCTGTATTATCAAACCATCTCCGTCTGCATTATCAACTCGTCTGTATTATCAACCCGTCTGTATTATCAACTCGTCTGTATTATCAACCCGTCTGTATTATCAACTCGTCTGTACTATCAACCAGTCTGTATTATCAACCCGTCTGTATTATCAACTCGTCTGCGTTCTATTGCAGGTTTGGGAGACCATTGGGGTCAGGTTCCGTCCAAACATCGGACACCTCTGGAAAAGGAACTTGGATCCCACCTTCTTCAGGTAAATGTGTGGTTGTTTAAATCTATGTTGAGAAATGGGTGAGGGAAGAACTGTTTGCGTGGGAGTCTTTGTGGCCTGGTCCTGCGGCTGGCTTGTCTTCAGTGTTGTTAAACAACGTTATAGAAATATAAATTAATAAAAGTATTTAATTACATCGAAATGTTAACATGTACATGAACTTAGAAATAAGAAATGTATACAGTCATCACCACGTTTAATATACATTTTTTACTTTTTAATACGAGTATTTTATCGTAAATAGATCCAGTAACATACACAATATATAAAACGACAAAAACAAGAAGAAACATCTATGTGAGTGCAGGAGGAATTTTTTTTTTTATAAAACTCGTGTTCACAAGACATCTAACAAGCAATAACGTCCATCAATGCAAAGTAGTTTTAAGACAAACGGCTAAGATAAAAGCATCTATACCAAAATTCCATTTCCCGTCGCAATTAGTAGCGTGAAGTTTGGTTTCATTGTCGCTGACGCTATCAGCGGCACCAGATCCACCACTGTGCGTGACTTGGCATAAGAACATCTTCCGGACTAGAGTTTCTCGCTAATGCGAGGCTCACAATTGTACTTTGGCGAACATCTTGGGGAAACTTGTTTAAAGTAAATCGCATTGCCATTCCATTGTTGGTTCAGCATAATTGGAAAGTTAATCGCATTCCATTGGATATTTTCTTTCCCTTTTTACGATCGGCGGAAAATTGGTAAAATTGACTGGATAGAAGGCGATATAAATGTAAATTGAACACTATTGTTTAGTAATGAATTCTTTCAATATACGATTATACGTTTTTTGACAGACCAATAAACGGGCATATTTCTATGCGTGTCTGTTTATGTGTATGTGTGATTTGGGGTGGAGGATGGTGTGGGGGTGTGGGGTAGGGTTTTTCACAGGTATCACTGATGTGTTATGTTGTAATATATAGTGTACATATAGTATAATATTATTTTGTTTAAACACAATAGATAACATTTTATTTATAATACAGAAATATTGATGTTTATTAATAAGATATGTTTATAGTTCAACAGAAAAATATGGCAATTATTGTACATTAAAATGCTACCAATATTATGCCAATAGTATGATAATAAAAGAAAGCAAGATTTAACAAATAGGCTATACTTACAGTATTCGAATAATTACATTATATATCATGTATACGCTGTAATCAATAAATTATAGTTTTAGAGTGAAATGTAATGTCTTTATACAGTTCATATACAAGAAAGCAATACTTAACCCGTAACCCGCTACATATATATAATGGACTGTTCTTTCTTTGAATTAAGACCATTCCATTTATGTGAGAAAGGGTTACTCGCAAGCTGATCTGGGTTTACAATGGACGCAAAGGCTATTATAGTCGTGCTTAGCGGGTTAAGGGTTAACAGAACAGATATACAAACTATATTAACATTAATGATATGCTATTCGGTATTTAACATGTACCGGACTTTGCGTAAACAGATAAGTTGGAAAAAAAATGTTTAATTATAAAAAAGTAACCGTTTCCGATTATTTTATTTTCAAATAAAAGCGAAAGAAAGAGTGTATATTATATATAACAATATGTATTATTGTATACAAAATATCATGCATAATACATAATAATATATATTAAAAATTTATTGAAGTTATACTGTAGTGATACATGTGTTTTCATTTTCTCAGTTAAGCCTGGGGTCTAGTCTGTAGGTTAAACAAATCTTAATATGTTCAACAAAAACTGCATAATTTTAAAGGAAGTGAAATTAAAAAACAAATAAAGTTAAGAGTGAATAAATACAAAGAAGATATCAAATAAATATTAACTATTGAGCCAACGGTATTTAGATGCTAATACCTTTGAAATCAGCACTATACTTGTCTATTTAAAATATATTAGGTCCGAGTGCAAGAAAATAAATATGATTGAACACCAGACTCACAAGCAGGAAGTTTGGTTTTAAAGTGCAGTTCATAGTTCCGTTTATCTCTGAACAGTTTAGCCTGTGTTAAGAATTAGCGGAGCAATCTGTATCAATCGGCATCAAAACGTCAGCCTCATTCTGATCCGTCAGCCTCATTCTGATCCCATTGGATGGTTTGACGCTTGTCAATGACGCTAATCATCCAGGACATTAAATGCCGTAAAAGAACACTATAATTCACTAAGAGCCTTTAAAATACGATTCAACGATTAATTTTCTAATGATACGGCACTAAAGTTGTGACAAGCACCGGAATAGCATCGAACCAATTTCCGATTTAACGCGTTCCCGCCTAAATTGATTTCAGACAAAACAGATAATGCGATGTACAAATCAGAGGATGAAAATTGTCGTCTGACAACCCTAATTTGCATTGTAATTTCGCCAATTTCGTAAGTTTTCTAGTAGAAAGGTTATTTCACAGGTTTAAACTTGCTTTCCTGTTATCTCGCTTTCCGAAAATGTCTAGAGTTTGTTACTTTTGGGCGATTTAAATGTTAACATTGGTCAAACGTAGCAGATGTGCATGAGGCAGATAACTCGTATTTCTCCACATTTGTTGGCAGCTTAGACGTGTGTGTATAGTATCTTTGAAAGTAATACGTTGAGATACTGAAAGTATAAACATTATTAACAGAACGAAAGTCAGAAAACATCTATATCTTGTAAACTATTTACGTTTTGCTCAGCATATATTTTACATGTAGGTTTCATAATTATGTTACTTGTAAGCTAGTTATACGAAGTGTGACATGTTGTTGTTTCTTTTTGTTTTATAGACATTAGATGGCTTCATATTTGTTGTTGCACCTGATGGTAAAGTCATGTATATTTCGGAGACAGCTTCCGTCCATCTGGGTCTTTCACAGGTATGTTATTTTGGGAATTTAATACCATTAAAATAAATTGATTATTTATATTCATATACGGATATCGTTTTATTAACTAAATGTCTGTTTTGCAATACTACTACAACGGTATTGTCTAACTTAGCACACACACCTTTTACAAGAAAAATGTTGAACAAAGTAATAAAAAAATACATAAATGCTGAAAAGGGAATCACTTGAAAGCAACAAACACAAACTAGAGAGAAAAGCAGCAGACTCGGTTTTGTTGTCTGTTCGTGAGGGGTAACACCACTTACAACTCAGAACAGGTCATGTATTTACAACTTTACAATGAACCTCTACCACTAAACCTCATGCCACTAAACCTCATGACCTTAATGAAGCAATGTATATTTACTTAAACTTGAAGGTTGAGTTAACAGGAAGTTCCATATACGAGTACATCCATCCAAACGATCACGACGAGATGGCCACCATTTTGACCTTGCAGCAACCGTATAGTCCTCACTCCGTGCGAGGTATTTGCCTAAATATTATACTTTGCTTAAATGTGTAAAGAAATCAAACAAACTGTATGCACACCTACACAAACGAGCATTACTGAGTTGCATATTTCCGCTTTAGCCTTGTATTGCTTTCATTCGTGTCTGAAATATACAGCTTAATTCCAAATGGAATATTTTTTATAATGTCGAGTAGCGAAAACCTGCTCAAGTTTGGATGACAAATTGGTGTCCATCATGAAATATTAGGAAATAAATATGGTGTGTAGTTGATTTATAGATATTTGATTATAAGCCATTTCTTCTGTGTTTAATTCTTTGTAAATCTTCTTTTTTTACAACTAGAGTATGAGGTAGAACGTTCGTTTTTCATACGGTTGAAGTGTGTTCTTGCCAAAAGGAATGCTGGGCTCTGTTCGGGCGGCTACAAGGTAACTTATGCTGTAGTTTGGTTGTATGCAATACAATTAATTTGATTTTAGGTCTACTTGATTATTCACATTTCGTTTGTCTAGCATTTTAGTATCAAATGAACATTTTAAAAACATTCACATTTTTTTACCCTTTTATTTCTCGCCTGGTCGGAGTTTATTAGCCGTAATTTGTAACTGTTTTGTTGTAGTATACACACGTTAAATAACAGAATACAGAATACTTTATTTAGACGTAAACAATACAGTTTCTAGTCTATCAAAAATTATTTAACAATAACAAAGTCACATGTAACGATTATAGGAACAAATGAAACAAACGTGCCACATGGCAACAGCAATATATCGTTACTATTGTATATATTGGATTATATATCATGTTGTTCGTGCATTGCTATTAAAAATCAGTATAGTATACGGAAATGATTAATCATAGCAAAATCTGTTATAAACTATTCAAATTATTGTATAAGCTTAACCGAAAAAGGAGATTGAACTTGTTTTATTTGTAAGGATATGTTGCGGTAAATCTGCGAATAATTAAAAGTACTTTAATAAATATTTTTACAATAGTAATTTACGGAGAGCAAAACACTCGTAAATGTAATTGCCTAATTTTTTTAATAACATTTCGATTTATCGAATGCAACAAAATAACAAATGTATATAAACTAGGGTTATTGAAATAGATGTTACAACTCCTTAATAAGTAACTACCCAATGACGTGCGTGTTTGTTAGGGTAAATCGACGGGTGAATACACACTATTGTAACTGTTATAAATACTTAGAATAAAGCAAGCATCATTATTGACCGGCGCAAGAAGCAGCATGTTAAGTAATGTCAAGTTAAGAAGGACTATTGGTCCGCCATCTTTAACACAAATGGATGGGGTATGGCTAAGTGCATATTTACGGCATAAGCAATGTCAACCATATAGAGCAGGACAGTAATTTAACATTATTGATGTGAACATAATATCAAGAGGAGTACTTATATGGCGGATATTGTGCCCTTTATATCCGAAAACATTGGTACCAATTTACTCAAATTTATTTTGTTTTTTACTTGAAATAAATTGATCTATATAATGGTCTATTTTATCCATTTAGAGCAGTCGCGACAGTCCCTCAGTTGTTGCCAATAGTAGTCTTTAAAAATAGTTTAAAATAATAATTTATTGTTTTATTATTTTCGCTACAGGTGATACATTGTAGTGGATACATCAAGGTCCGACAGTGCTCGATGGAAATGGCACCGTATGACGGATACTTACAGAATGTCGGCATGGTCGCCGTCGGTCACTCCCTCCCACCCAGTGCAATAACGGAGATTAAAATGTTCAACAATATGTTTATGTTCAGAGCTAGTCTGGATTTAAAACTGATTTTCCTCGATGCCAGGTATATATATCCTATATACATATATGTCCACTTTATTAGTATTTATCTCTCTGAATTGTGTATATTAAAGACTGCCTTGTTATTACAGTTTATTTATTTGGTTAAGACATTTATATAAATATTTGGTTAATACATACCTATATCATGCTATATACAAATATTTTGAACTTTCTCGTATTTATTAAACCACATAATATATGTTTGTTTGTTTGTATGGTGTTTTACGTCATTTTCAACACATGTATTGTAAGGTTATATATGACGGTCGATTTTTTGTGTGGAGGAGGCAGACCAACCACTTTTCAATATATCCATGTAGATTAAATGCAACACAGATATATGAAAAAAAAATTGTATATGCTTAAACGCTTATTGAAAATGAAGCTAGTTTGAAAGTGAGGATAATTTATTCTGGCTTTCATTGCTGGATTAAATTGCTCGTATGCATAGTTGGCATCTGCATGGTAACTTTAATACTATATCGGTATTTAATACATTTAAAATAATAACAAAGCTACATATTTCTGGTACACTTTTCACCACAACTATCTTAATATCTTTCAGGGTAGCCCAACTGACGGGATTTGAGCCCCAAGAACTTATCGAGAAAAGCTTGTACCATCATATTCACGTTTGTGATATAATCACCATGAAATTTGCTCATCAGACACGTAAGTACTATATCAATTAAGTATTAGGTCAATTAAGTATTATATCAATTACGTTTTAGTTCAATTAAGTATTATATCAATTAAGTATAGGTCATTTAAGACGTATATCAGTTAGGTCAATGAAGTAATATATAAATTAAGTATTAGGTCAATTAAGTGGTTTAGTAATATATATTATAACCGAAATATTATTTTCGTAATAGCCAATGGCTTTTAAAATAGATGAATTATTCAGATTTTATATTATCTTTTAGGGTGTTTTTTCTTTCTTTTATAGTGTTGGTAAAAAACTGTATGTTAGCTATTTTACAGGAGACAATCGGATTGATGATATATCTCCTTTATATTGCCTCCTTTCTTGTGATTGTCGTACGATAATATCCTACACAAAACATGACATGCTAAAGTTTGCCAACACCAACGATGGAAACACATTATACGTAAAAGAACAGCACATTGCATATAAGACAACATAAACTTCATAACATATACAACAATACGTTTAGCATATACCATATACCACATTACATAAACAGATTACATATACCATATTAAATACTCTACATTACATATAACGTATAACACTTAAATATAACACATTACATATAAAATATTACATTAAACACATCAAATATAACATACTTTATACAACTCATTGCATGTAAAACATAATGTATATCTTTTTACATATAACATAATACATATTACAAAAACCACATTACATATAACATAAGTCACATTAAGTATATTTTATATTACATATAACACAGTACACATACCACATTGCATATGTCATACTACATATAACATATTACATTAATCAATACGAATATCATATCAAACATAGTACATATAACACATAATACTTATCATATTACATATAACACATCATATAAAAACCTTATGTAGATAATAGTATACATTACACAGTATATATAACAGATTACACATTGAAACATTACTGATCATAACATATATTACGTTAAACATATATTACATATAACACATTACGTATATTAACAATTGCAAACAACACTTTACACATAAAACATTGTATATAACCTTACATATAATACATTACATATAGCAATGAATATAACACGTTAACAGATTAAGAAATACACAATAAAAATGCAAACTACCTAGGTAGCGCCTTGGTCGGTCCTTGTTGACAATGCCAGTATGGAGTTCAGATCTGGTTTTATCTGCACTACGGTGCCATTTTTATCACAAAACAATTTTACCTTGATCATTCTGAATTTAGGTGTCAAATAAAAAAAAATGTAATCGTAAAACTGAAAACGAAAATATGACACTTTACAAAATCAGTGTACATGACTCATTAAAACAACACTTGTAACTTACCAGAAGACTTAACTGGGATAACTTGCGACTTATCAAAACAATAGAACGTCGCCTCCAGATCGGCACATTTTGTATAACCGGCCTCGTCTCTGGGAATGTGAAGTTGGAGGAGATTTATATTCAAGTATTTGTTGGTTTAAATTCATTCATTCCGCTGTCGGTCGGCTGGTGAAGCCTGGGTTCGGAAGCAACTAATGATCTTAAGTCAAGGTTTTATTGCGGATAAACATTTCACACGTAGATAAGTAATTTACGAATTTGTAACTAAACAAAAATGTAAAACACCTGTTGACAATTACTTTTCCATATAGATAAAATTGAGGTTAGAATCAATTTCCGATAACGGGATTTGATTGGATTATTTCTTTGACTGACAGGCGTTTTTATTGCACGCGGTCTAGTCGCAGGAATCTAATTGAATGTTTCGAGCTAATATCACGAATTATGGCATTTTAATATATAACCGGTGCTGAGTTGCTGTGTATTCAGAGACGCAATTAGCGTTTTAATTTAAAACTCATTTACTAATTAGTAACATTTTGCGCCAAAAGAACTTCCGTTTTTATTTGATATCAAACGGTCGTCTGCAATGACTCAGTGCGTTGCTACTCGTTGCATGGTTGGATTGTGTTAGGTTTGAATACCACGGATAGCGTCGCATGTCTGACTGAAACTACATGCCGGCTAATGAAATTCCCAATGGCACTTCACTACCCTATGGTCACAACTAGCCCGAACTACGTGTCGATCTGAACAGAAACCGTTGTATTGCTCATCCGCGTGCAGGTCATCTCGTGTACGCTTAGTACCCAGTCTCGTAGTAAACCGGGAAGTTGGAGTCGCTTATGTCTCGCTTTCTAATGTCAACTGTTGCATTTGCTGTGTAGTGTGGAGGCCGTACATGTTTTACCCTAACTTGCAATACTTGCGCGTATAATATAACGTCATTCCATTATCATTAAGAATATATCTCAGATTGAAAGCAGAAAAAAAAACATTCAGTAAACACTAATTCCCCTGCAATCTGTGTATTGGTCATGTTGCATCGTTCATTGATTCAAAGTAACCATGCAAGCAGGCAACATCTCCGGGTTTTTTGCTGGGTTTGGCATTCTTCAAGGACATTTATGTTGCTGAAGATTCATATATACGGCGGTTATTCCTTGATTTATGTTGTATATTGCTCAGGTATAACTTTTTCTTTTCTGAGTAACTTTTTCTTCTTTTGTAACTTACACACTCAAATGTGTTTTATTAACTGTATGTTACAGCGATATATGTGCATGTGTAAACAACATGTCAACTATTATTTTCAGTGTTGATAAAAGGTCAAGTGACAACCAAGTACTACCGCTTCATGTGTAAGGACGGTGGATGGGTTTGGGTACAAAGCTATGCAACAATAGTACACAACAGTCGATCATCCAGACCACATTGTATAGTCAGTGTAAACTATGTACTTAGGTACGTTATTATCGTAATCGTTTCTTTCAGCATCGCTTAGAAGGAAATGGAAACTACATTTGTTTTGTATAGTAGCCAACGCACTCGCGTATGCGTTTTTCATGATATCTATAATCGCTGTAAGAACTGCATCTATATTTTGCCAAAGAAGAAATTAATAAACTAAAATCAATCAGTTAAAATGTAATCATACAGTTTTAACATATACATAACCATATCAATGACATATTGTGAACATTTATGAGCACTTGTGTTTTATAATGTAATTACAGTGAAGTTGAAGCACAGCATTTACAGATCCATATAGACCAAACACCACAGAAAGACCACCAGGAATTCGGTCTGCAAGACCGCCACAAACTAGGAAAATCGAGGACACCCAAATCTAAACATCGGCGATCACCGTACCCACACATCGCAGACAACCCAGACTATACCGGTGATTATGTGGATGGATTTAAAAATGATCTTGACATTGTTTCGCCCATTCAGGGGTTCCAAGGTATCGGGTACGCATCCCCCTTGATGTCTAGCGCGCAGGACGCGCTGGAAAGGTACAACTCATTGTATTCGACATACTCGAACTCTGCAGCGTCTTCGACGACTTCTTTTAAAGACTGTGCGTATACATACGCAACGTCGCATCCTCACTTTGATAGCGGACAGTTTAGACCAGCATGTGAAGTCAGAGACCCGGCTTATCCTAACATTCATGTCAATTCAGACGATGAGCCAAAACTAAATGAAACAATATTACTGACTCCTCTTGCGCGTGAAATTATGTCAACAGGGCATTGTTCTAGAAGTAGTAGTCGCGGAGAAGCGTTTGGGACGCCACTCAGTATTCACGGACCGTGTAGTAATCGGTCTGATTCCTCCGCATCAGATGTGGATGTGATATCAGATGAAATAGACAAATCAGACCATGTACCTTGTGCAAAACAACTCAACGTTCTGAAAGATCACACCAATGTACAACCGGAAGTTATTCAACAATCAGTGATAATGCGCATGCCCACCAATCAGACTTACTGTGCATCGCCTAGATATAGTAGTTGTAACTACAGCAAATCGCCGATGTCCAAATCACCGCGTGCAGTGCATGCGGATGTGACAAAGTATTCATCCGAGCAAGAAAGTACTCCACCGGATGATTTCTTTTCGGATAACCCTCTAGATTCTTCCGATAAATTCTTAGGAATAAAACCAATCAATGGAAAAGGGTATACAGACGACCCGATTTTGCAATGTTTACGTAATGGATACACATATGACACTTATAACCAAGGTAACATGTACGCATCTCCAGGGTTACAAAGTAAACCATATCCCGTCATGCCTCAGGCAGGATACACTAGTGTGATAGTTGATGCGCAGCAGTATCAGATGTCTAATGGATTCGTTCATTGATGCCAATCAATCTTTATATAAAAAAAATGGGTCAAAGGAGCTTGTTGGAAGAAAGATTGTGAAGAGCGAACGAACCAAGGGCTGTACTGATTTGTTTTTAAAGAGTGTATACTCATGTCGCTCAGTATAAACTCTTTTTGACTATTTTAAATGTAAGGTTACAGCCATTATTTCGATGCTTTGAATTACACATTATTTAAATTATCAAAATATCCAAGAAAACCTGAACGGAATAGCAATACTATTTTCCAGAGTGTAATACTGAGATAATTGTATGGCACGCAAGAAGTATATATTCACTGTATCCTTGCCTAATTTGGAGGGTAGTATGCAATGAAGGTCTTTTTAATAACGTCAATAATCCACACATGGTAGTCTCAATTTTAGATGAATGAGCATACATGTTTTAAACTTTGTAAATAAAGACATATTTATGAGACCATAATTTGCCAAAATTCATATTAATATCGTTTGATAAAAAGAGAGGCATTATTCGAATATGCACATGGGTCCTTTTAGAGTTTCATAAGGGTCTGCAATTGGTTGCAAATTGGGACTTAGAGATTGGAACTACTGGAGATGTTAAAAAATAAATGTTAACATTCAATAATCAGCGTAACTACTCAGCACCCACCAATAATGTCTTAGATGAAAGTATGCCCTTGTTATATTCAATAGTCCAGCAAGTTATGATTGAGTATAAATGTCGTATGTACGATCTGTACTGCTGGTTCAAGTGTTGTTGCCCTATGGATCTCTATTTGGCTGTTTGGTTGGATCATTCTAAAGCTGTTTATAGGAGATGTAATGGTTACACGATAATCTTGTGTACTGTTTGATCCACCCGATCCTGTACTAATTACATTCTAGTAATGTTTGTTCTATCCGATCCTTGTTTGTTCCACCCGAACCTTTACTTATACCTTCTAGTAATGTTTGTTCGACCCGATCCTTTACTAATTACCTCCTCTAGTAATGTTTGTTCCACCCGATCCTTGTTTGTTCCACACGATCCTTGTTTGTTCCACACGATCCTTTACTTATTACCTTCTCTAGTAATGTTTGTTCCACTCAATCCTATACTTATTGCCTTCTAGTAATGTTTGTTCCACCCAATCCTATACTAATTACCTTTTCTAGTAGTGTTTGTTCCACCCGATCCTTGTTTGTTCCACACGATCCTTGTTTGTTCCACACGATCCTTTACTTATTACCTTCTCTAGTAATGTTTGTTCCACCCGATCCTATACTTATTGCCTTCTAGTAATGTTTGTTCCACCCAATCCTATACTTATTACCTTCTCTAGTAATGTTTGTTCCACCCGATCCTTGTTTGTTCCACACGATCCTTTACTTATTACCTTCTCTAGTAATGTTTGTTCCACCCAATCCTTGTTTGTTCCACACGATCCTTTACTTATTACCTTCTCTAGTAATGTTTGTTCCACCCGATCCTTGTTTGTTCCACACGATCCTTTACTTATTACCTTCTCTAGTAATGTTTGTTCCACCCAATCCTTGTTTGTTCCACACGATCCTTTACTTATTACCTTCTCTAGTAATGTTTGTTCCACCCGATCATTGTTTGTTCCACACGATCCTTTACTTATTACCTTCTCTAGTAATGTTTGTTCCACCCAACCAATCCTATACTTATTGCCTTCTAGTAATGTTTGTTCCACCTAATCCTGTACGTATTACCTTCTCTAATAATGTTTGTTCCACCCAATCCTATACTTACTGCCTTCTAGTAATGTTTGTTCCACCCGAACCTGTACTTATTACCTTCTCTAGTAATGTTTGTTCTACCCGATCCTGTACTTATTGCCTTCTAGTAATGTTTGTTCCACCCGATCGTGTACTTATTGCCTTCTAGTAATGTTTGTTCCACACAATCCTGTACTTATTACCTTCTAGTAATGTTTGTTCCACCAAATCCTGTACTTATTACCTCCTAGCAAAACTAAAAAGACCACCACAAGCGTATCGTCAAACCTATCGGGGCTAATACGTTTTGTTGGAAGGCTTACCGAAGATGCCGATTTGATACATTTCGGAAATACAATTAACGGATTTGAAACGGTATTAGGATTTCTTAGTTTTACTTACTTTTCTAACTAAAAAGCCACATTTTTGCAAGCGAATTTACAAAATCAGAAATGCATATCTTATGAATACTATTTCGGTTTAGTAGTTTTATTTTGTAAAATACAATATTTTTTTTTTTTCCAATTTCATGTTTTTTTACCTGCTATTTTCTTCTAGAATATCACATGTTTTTAACTTTTGTTGTAATCAATTTGGTGTAAAAGAAACACACAAAAAAAACTGATTAATATTAATTGATATATTGATTTTCAATTTGTGTCCATAAAACGCGGAGGCAATCTGAATGCTTTCCCAACCTTATTAGATCGGAAGGTCATACGGTTTAAGTTGTGTTTGTCTTTTATTAAGGCCGACACATCTTATTAACTCCTTGGCGTATACTGTAGTAACTAAAGGATGGGTGTTTGTGTAATGTACACTCTAAGATAATAACCAAAGTATGTAACATTACGGATCAAACAGTTATCAAACTCTTCGTCTGGTTTATCTAAATCCAAAACATTGTCAGAAAATGCTTACATAACACAGTTTGTTAATTAGCCAGAAGGATGAGCGGTGTCACACACCACATATAATGTCAACACGTGTCATTTGCACGTGACTGTGTTTGGTTGAGACAAAAAATCAAAATAGAGTTGATTTCTTACAACATTTGAAAATTATTAAGTTTATTAAAGAATCCATTAGTTCAACAACATGGAACACATACACATGTTTTGAGACAAAACAGTATCAAGATACAGGAGAAGTCATGAGTCCCTTTACAGAGTTTTATCACATAACTTACGGTGTGAGAGTGGAATAACACCATTCTATATTTTCGATATAACACTAGTTAAGTATGCAAATAAACTTAGTCTGCGCTGTCAAAAAAAATCGATAATGGCTATGATCCAGTTCCCACGGTTTATGTCGGTTTTGCGTGTTAAAGCGACAGGCAAAATGCAATAAAAGTCGATATGTGAGTTATGTAATAAATAGAATATAACATTCGTTCTCGTTCATTATTGAATTTATTAAACTCGTTAGCAAAAATGATATTGTATCATTTCGCCAACTCGTTTAAAAAATCAATAATGAGTGAGTACTCATGTAAGATCCTCTATTTATTACATTAGCTTGCGTGAGATCAAGTAAAACCGCAATTGTAATAAAGGGAGTGGAGCCACACAGCCAAACAATTGGTATTTTTGTCAATTCTGAAAAACTTGGAAAAGGGTGAAAGAATTATCAAAATCCCTTGATAAACAAAGAAGATGGTTCTGTAGAAACGGATATGCAAGCCGTCATTTGAAGTAGCTTTGACATCATATATAGTTCTAAATGACCATATATGGAATAATTATGAATATGATAATTTACTCATTGATAGGAACAAACAAACAGCAACTGTGTAAAGGAATTTACATTGATTGTCTTTGCATTAAATGATATTTATCAATATGCCATATATGGTAATTTAAGACTATGACGTCATTCTTGTCACATATCCGTTTTAGAACAATCTTCAAATGGTCATATTGTTTTGTTTATTATCTGATTTTGATAATTATTTCACCTTTTCCCAAGTTTTTTAGAACATTCCCTTTCATATTTTACTCTGTAACGTTACAATTTAAAGAATATCATTTTTTTGTTTTTGAGAAAGTATCAGCTTATTGACGTTGCACGCATTTTTGTTGAAGCACATGTTTGTTACATACACATAATTTATTGTTATAGGAAAACAAAAAAGCATAACTATTACGCGGTTTATTGACAACGTTTGTATTTAATTAAATAAGAAATTTAAACTGTCGTTACTTTTTTTTATTATCTTTTACCATCACTAGACAGAGTGCTTTGAAACTTGGTTGTTCATCTGTTATTCATATGTAAATGCACGTGAATGTATGTTGGATACATGTATGTATGTTTGTGTGTGTAATGTTGATTGTATTTATTCAGTGGTGCTATACTATTTAAAGATTAAATAAATAACTTATTTGTTGATGGTGAAATTTTAATAAAACAATTTAAAATTAGCGTGTTCCTTTACTTCAATGAGTACCTCCTTGTAATGTCAATGTCGGCTATATCACAACACGATCCGACCTATACCCACCTCCAACCCCATCTAGATATTGTTGACAGTTGACACCGTCACCTACTTGCGCAAACGAAATTGCCTATTACTTTAATAATTTATAATTAATGCAAAGGAAAGTTCTCAATTCTAGTACTTTGTAACCGATACGACGGAGGGTATTCAACTTTAGTACTGATGCAAAATAGTAATGTGTAACCCATACGACGGAGGGTATTCAACTTTAGTACTGATGCAAAATAGAATATTAATTGTATCGAATGCAAAGGAGAGTATTCAACTTACGAAAAGATGCAAAGTATTCAACTTAAGTTATTTGTAACCCATTACACAAAGATGGAACATTTGAGACTCAGAAAGGGCAACACTAGAAGGGAATCGAAATAGATATGTGGGTATTCCTCGTAAACAATACAAATGCCAAGTCTTAGTTCCACAGAAGTATCACAATGAACCAGCGTGCTCATTAATTTCAATACCATCATTTCTTTTAAATACTCTTTAACTGTTAGAATAATGCCAAAAGCTAAACCCTCGTTGAGGCACTTTTAAAATGATTAATCTTGCAATTGGCAAGAATACAATAACGTTAGCGGCCGAGGTATTTGTTTAGAGGTAAATTTACCGGGCCAGGTGTTTGTCTTCCAATACCCTACAGTGAATCTTTCGTTATATGTCACTCAAATGGATACATATCAGTCTAAAATCATCGAAAACCAATGAATAACGGAATATATCGACAATGTGATAGGTAAGTTCCTTGTTTATTCCACGAAATTGCGCCGTAACTACGAAATTGAATGATAAATACGTTGAATACAGAACTCGCAACAATAGCTGATATGGTAAGACATAGTGTAAATACAAAATGATGTCATGATCATTGAAGACGACAAAGTGTTATCTAAAACATCTGAACAGTGAGAGGAACTGTTTATATAAATTGCAATCGGCCACCTCAGTTTAAAGGGGTTGATGCGCTATTTTCAAACAAGGTTTATATTAAAGGGCTCACAAAAACTTGAAACAAGCTGAAATAATTATCAAAATGCCATGAACAATAAAGGAGATATGATCAATTGAAAATGTGCAAAGAAACATTAATGGAGGCGGCCGTCTTGGAACGATGACGTCATCGCGTCTTTTTATCATATATGGAATATTGACTTTTAAAGCAAAGAAAATCACTGCAAATGAAAAATAAGCATAACATTTATACATCTGTATACTTATTTTTTAATCAATTTGCAGTGATTTTCTTTGCTTTAAAATGTGTTTTGTCTATATGCCATTTATAGTAAAAAGGCGCGATGACGTCATCGTTCCAAGATGGCCGCCTCCATTTATGTTCTTTGCAAATTTTCAATCGATCATATCTCCTTTATTTTCCATGGCATTTTGATATTTTCTTCAACTTTTTTTTCAAGGATTTCAGAGCCCTTTTAAATGAATCATGTTTGACAATAGTGCATTAACCTCTTTAAAGTTACAGACCATGAGTGGACCAGCAATATATAGCAGTACATTTCAGTTGTCCACCCCACTAAACAAAACTTGTTTGAAGGTATAGACCATGAGTGGACAGCCGTATATAGCAGTACATTGCCGTTGTCCACCTCACTAAACCAAACATGTTTAAAGTTATAGACCATGAGTGGACCAGCAGTATATAGCAGTACATTGCAGTTGCCCACCCCACTAAACAAACTTGTTTGAAGGTATAGACCATGAGTGGACAGCCGTATATAGCAGTACATTGTAGTTGTCCACCCCACTAAACAAAACTTGATTGAAGGTATAGACCATGAGTGGACAGCCGTATATAGCAGTACATTGCAGTTGTCCACCTCACTAAACCATACATGTTTAAAGTTATAGACCATGAGTGGACCAGCAGTATATAGCAGTACATTGCAGTTGCCCACCCCACTAAACCAAACATGTTTGAAGTTATAGACCATGAGTGGACCAGCAGTATATAGCAGTACATTGCAATTCTCCTACTCACTAAACTAAACATGTTTGAAGTTATAGACCATGACAGGACCAGCAGTATATAACAGTACATTGCAATTCTCCACCTCACTAAACCAAACATGTTTGAAGTTATAGACCATGAGTGGACCAGCAGTATATAGCAGTACATTGCAGTTACCCACCCCACTAAACCAAACTTGTTTGAAGTTATAGACCATGAGTGGACAGCCGTATATAGCAGTACATTGCAGTTGTCCACCTCACTAAACCAAACATGTTTAAAATGATAGTCCATGAGTGGACCAGCAGTATATAGCAGTACATTACAGTTGCCCACCCCACTAAACCAAACATGTTTAAAGTTATAGACCATGAGTGAACCTGTAGTATATAGCAGTACATTGCAATTGTCCACCTCACTAAACTAAACATGTTTGAAGTTATAGACCATCAGTGGACCTGCAGTATATAGCAGTACATTGCAATTGTCCACCTCACTAAACTAAACATGTTTGAAGTTATAGACCATGAATGGACCTGCAGTATATAGTAGTACATTGCAGTTGTTCACCTCACTAAACTAAACATGTTTGAAGTTATTGATCATGAGTGGACCTGCAGTATATAGCAGTACATTGCAGTTGTCCACCTCACTAAACTAAACATGTTTGAAATTATAGACCATGAGTTGATCTGCAGTATATAGCAGTACATTGCAATTGTCCACCTCACTAAACTAAACATGTTTGACGTTATAGACCATGAGTTGACCTGCAGTATATAGCAGTACATTGCAATTGTCCACCTCACTAAACTAAACATGTTTGAAGTTATAGACCATAAGTGGACCTGCAGTGTATAGTAGCACATTGCAATTGTCCACCTCACTAAACTAAACATATTTAAAGTTATAGACCAAGAGTAGGCCTGGGTTCCATGGTATATTTCAATTGGTCTCCTCAATAAACTAAACATGTTTAAGTTATAGACCATGAGTGGACCAGCGACCATGAGTGGAATGGCAATATATTGCAGTAAATAGCAATTGTCAACATCAATAAACCAAACACAGTGTGGGGAATCACATAACGTTTTGTAGAATGCATTTCACGGAAAATGGCGTCCGGCGAGAACATTTTTAAAGAAAAATAAAGGTAAATAGTATTTAAATGTTCAACATAGCTTTGAGATATGGCCTATGCTATGCGCAATTACAAGACCTTTAGCCTGATATGTTTATTTTCCCCGTAGGTTTTCCTTTTTTTTTGCGTGATGCTTAAGGTTTTGATCGAGTCGAGCACTTCCAGGGTGTTTTTCATCGCGATACATTACATAGATAACATCTATTTTGTAGGTAAACGTGACTTTGTCGGTAGCTTACGTTAATGGGCAGAAATGACATAACAAATATAATGCGTGTAAAATAGTGTCCCCAGGAACTGAAATATAATGGTAATCTGGAGAAATACATAATACGTCACAGTTTCCAGAGAATACACTACACGTAATAAATGTATTGAGGGAATACATAACACGTACACGCTCATTAGGAGCATCATTAAACATGTAACACTATCGGAATACGTGTACTTCTTATTCTAAGTTATAATCGTTAAACAGAAACAAGTTTTAGGTGGTAATTTCTTAAAGGGAATGTAGCGACACAGCCAAACATCTTTAGTATTGAGAGTTCTGAAAAACTTTAATAAGGGTGAAAGAATTATCAAAATCGGATGATAAACAAAAAAGATATGATCATTTGAAGTTTCTGTTGATATGGATATGGAAGCGGCCATTTTGAGAGCTATGACATCACGGTTCTAAATGACCATATATGGAATATTTATAAATATGAACAATTATTGATTTATATGGCAAAAATTACAGCAACTGTATGAAAAATATGTAATACTTAATGGCAATAATGCTTTATATGACAAGCAAAAACATTACATTGAATTGCAGTGATTTTCTTCGTTTTAAATGATATTTATCAATATTCCATATATGGTATTATGGAACTATGACGTCATAGTTCTCAAAATGGCGGCTCCCATATTTGTTTTAGATCAACCTTTAAATGGTCATATCTTTTTTGTTTATCATCCGATTTTGATAATTCTTTCACCTTTTTCCAAGTTTTTCAGAACTCTCAATAACAGAGCTGTTTGACTGTGTTGCTCGTTCCCTTTAATTACTTATGTGTGGCAAAGAACACCATACATATTGTGCATAATATGCTAAAGTAAATGTAAAAAAGAAACACGTACCTCTTTAACGAACAACTTTGACATCCGTCGGTGTGTCCGTCGTAAACATTCCCCGTTGTTTCGCCTGAACATTCTGAACACTACTTAGTAGTGTAACTTATAATTTGTTGATGTGCACGTAATAACAATTCTCAACGGATTAGTAGATATATACACCAGAATTAATGTATGTGACTTTTAGCTCTGGTGATCTGTGATCGGCATCCGTCGTCCGTCTGTCTGTCTGTCTGTAAAAAAACTCTCTTTTTTTGTAGCGACTACTCCTCTGAAATTACTTGATGGATTTTCATGAAACTTTACAGAAATGTTGCCGATAATGATCCTAGCAAAAATTCACGTTGATATGAAATCCAAAATGGCCGCCAAAGCTAAAAATATTTATTTAAAAAGCAAATTTGTAGCGACTACTTCTTGAAAACTATAAGTGATATTGATATGGATTTTTTTCTAAAATGATCAGCATAACATGATGTTGGTCCTCGTCGAAACTCATTTTGATTCGACGTTAAACATGGCTGTCAGCGGCCATCTTTGTTTACATAGAGTAACATAGTAAAAACGTGTTTGTTTTGCATAGAGTTATATAGTAAAAACTTGTATCTTTGTTCATAGTTATATAGTAAACAATTGTATCAACTACTCCGCTGAATCTACTTGACGGATTTTCATGAAACTTCACAGGAATGTTGCTCTTGATTATCGTAACACTGCTCTGCTAAATAAACACAACAGTAATCTTAAAACACTACTGCGACAAGGTTTATCACAACTCCGAGTCTTTTATGGCGATATAATTTACAAACTTAGGAAGAGTATCGGTCTTCCAATTGTCATGTATTATTTATCAACATTATTTAAAAAAAAATGATCCTGCGGCGCAATGCATGCATGGTTATATACCCTTCTCCAGAGTGCCACTATGTTTATCCCGTTGACTGTGCGACGACAGGACGGGCGGGGGACTCTATGACGACGAGTTCCTAAATTCTCTTAGACGCGAACCGTTTGCTGAATGTCCTTCACTCCATATTTTTGTGCCCTTAACGATGTTCCTCTTGTTATTCTGACTTCTGACAAGTCATCGAGTACATTTGAGATTAGCTCCTTGTGTTTCATCTATTTATTATTACATTTTATACATGAACATTTCTGTTTTTTCTTATAACACCTATCTACGCTGTCTTAAATGTAACGGGTTAACATAGCGGGGCTTGTTTTTATTTTTAAGGTCCTGTTTAGGGATGATAGGGTAAGAGTGAGGTCTGGTGCACCTTTGAATCGGTTTAACCTCCCCGGTGGTCCCTTTTGCCACTGATCGTTCCAATGCGGTACCCTTGTTGTCGATCCTTATTTGTTTGTGATGTACGTTTTGAATTGAATGTGTTTGTGATGCAGTTTTTGCTGTAGTACT
This sequence comes from Cyrtodaria siliqua, assembly GCA_037043455.1. Classification (NCBI taxonomy): domain Eukaryota; kingdom Metazoa; phylum Mollusca; class Bivalvia; order Adapedonta; family Hiatellidae; genus Cyrtodaria; species Cyrtodaria siliqua. The sequence continues at coordinate 42,469 of JAWPHD010002373.1, read as the reverse complement.
TGTCGGGGTATCTGTGTTCTGTGAATGCTGCTCTTCCTGTTGGACCTATAGCCTTTGCTTTGTGTTTTTTTTATATATATTTGTTGCTGTGAACCAGATAAACAAATCACGTGCTTTCAATTCCGTGAAGAAACGGACTCCGTCTTACAACACAAATGTGAAAAAATGCTTGAAATCATGATTGCTTGAAATGCCCAGTTGACCTTTTCCAATAAAATGTACACTATTGCTTTATTCGAGGCATGTCGAATGTGGAATGTGGAAAATGTATTTCAAAATGTAGCCAGTTTTCATGATTCCAGTTAAACTGATATCATAAACATATTGCTGATGAAATATGATTTTCAGTAACTTAAAATAAGACAAAGCCTGTTTCTTGTAAGTTTTTTAAAACTAAAAGTCTTTCAAACTTGTTATATATTAATTCGTATGTAAATGTATAGGTGTTCCGTAAAAGGTACCGTTTGATTGCTCCGGCTATATTTATCCCGGACTCAGAAAGCTGCTATATATGGGTGTTGGACTGTATATTGACGTTGTTTTACTGTTCATAAAACAACCGTATTTTAGTAAGAGTCAAATTGGTGTAAAGGCATTTTATGGTTCTTTTTCTACTTGAATTACGTATCAATTTTAGGGAAACAGTCTATTTCTGTTATCAACATACGAATTCAGCTGGTTCCAAATCGGTATCGTCACTGATTATTGATTGATGTTAAACTTTTTTAAAGGGACAAACGGAAATCTTGATGTTTTAAAAGCTCGCGGCGCCCCTTTAGTTTTTCTACATAACTTGCATTTGTTCAATAATTAATATTAATAATATAAAGGAAATTGCGTTTAAATATTACTGACTGTTTGTGTGTACAGCTATATATGTATCTCTTTTTGATGCTGTCTGACATAGACTTAAATACTTATTTAGAGTAGTTAGGTCTATGTCTGATTTTAAAATAAGCAACACCTCTTCAATCATTAAACAGAGTTGATGAAACTTTAACTGAGATTATCTTCACAGACGATAATCTTTCAATCCAATTGCTATTATATTATCATTAATCTTTACGATGATAATTTACCAATTCTTCATATTCTAACCATGATATTTCCCTAATCCTCACATTATAATCATGAAACAACATTCTATTTAGTGATCCATTACTCATACTATTTGAGGTGTCTATCATATTCATATTATAACATTATACAGCACAGATGTCAAAATTAAAAACATGTTCATTTTGTCTCATGGTGACTAGTTTATCTAGTGCTCAAATATTTCATGATAAATGTGTCTTGATTGTGACAATTAGAACAAAAAAACATTCTAGCATCTACACACTGTTCGTTTATTGTTATCATATTCATTCCTCTTACTGTTTTCTTATGTAACTGTTGTGACCGGCTTGTGATACTTCGTATCACTGTTTTCTTGTTTTATTTATGCCTACTTATGCATGAAAGTTCTTTTCGTTTTCGTGTTCGTTAATTGAATCTGTTGCTGATAATTATGTCCATGATAACAACGCTATTTATGATCATTATCACCGCGAGTTTTACATTGTTTGCCCCAGTGCACTAATGAATTACTTGGTTATCGTGTATACCCCGCCAGTGCACTAATGAATTACTTGGTTATCGTGTATACCCCGCCAGTGCACTAATGAATTACTTGGTTATCGTGTATACCCCGCCAGTGCACTAATGAATTACTTGGTTATCGTATATACCCCGCCAGTGCACTAATGAATTACTTGGTTATCGTGTATACCCCGCCAGTGCACTAATGAATTACTTGGTTGTCGTGTATACTCCGCCATTGCACGAATGAATTACTTGGTTATCGTGTACGTGTTATGTATTCCCTCAATAAATATCGTACGTGTAGTCTGGAAACTGCGACGTGTTATGTACTTTTTTAATTTTTTCCCCATATAACCAATATATTTCAGTTTCCGGGGATACTATTTTACACGCATTATATGTGTTATGTCATTTCTTATGAAATGTTAAGCCCAAATTAACGTAAGCTACCGACAAAGTCACGTTTAGCTACAAAATAGATGTTATTCATGTAATGTATCGCGATGAAAAACACCCTGGAAGTGCTCGACTCGATAAAATCACGCAACAACTAGAAAACCTACGAGGTAAATAAACATATCAAGCTAAAGGTCTTGTAATTGCACATAGTAAAGGCCATATCCCAAAGCTATTTTGAAAATTTAAATACTATTACCTTTATTTTTCTTTAAAAATGTTCTCGCCGGACGCCATTTTACGTGGAATGTATTCTACAAAAGTCACGTGATTCCCCACAATGAAACATGATTAAAGTTATAGACCATGAGTGGACCAGCGACCATGCCATGAGTGGACCAGCGACCATGCCATGACTGGACTAGCGACCATGCCATGACTGGACCAGCGACCATGCCATGACTGGACTAGCGACCATGCCATGACTGGACCAGCGACCATGCCATGAGTGGACCAGCGACCATGCCATGACTGGACTAGCGACCATGCCATGACTGGACCAGCGACCATGCCATGAGTGGACCAGCGACCATGCCATGAGTGGACCAGCGACCATGCCATGACTGGACTAGCGACCATGCCATGACTGGACCAGCGACCATGCCATGAGTGGACCAGCGACCATGCCATGAGTGGACCAGCGACCATGCCATGACTGGACCAGCGACCATGCCATGAGTGGACCAGCGACCATGCCATGAGTGGACCAGCGACCATGCAATGACTGGACTAGCGACCATGCCATGACTGGACCAGCGACCATGCCATGACTGGACTAGCGAGCATGAGTGGACAAGCAGTATATTGCAGTAAATAGCAATTATTCACCGCAATAAACAAAACATGTTTAAAGTTTTAGACCAAGAGTGGGCTTGCAGTATAAACACACATGTTGCAATCACATTGGCATATGCAGATAGGCACATGCATACATTACTCGCTGGATAAATGGACTATTATATGGACCAATTTATTTCACACAAAAAGAAAAACAACTTTGAGTAAAATTGTACCAAACTTTTCGAATATAAAGCGCACAATTTCTGCCATATAAGTATTCATTCTAATATAATGTTCACATCAATAGTGCTGAAGTACTGTCATGTACTATATGATAATGTTCACATCAATAGTGCCGAAGTACTGTCATGTACTATATGATAATGTTCACATCAATAGTGCTGAAGTACTGTCATGTACTATATGATAATGTTCACATCAATAGTGTTTGTCATACTGTCATGTACTATATGATAATGTTCACATCAATAGTGTTTGTCATACTGTCATGTACTATATGATAATGTTCACATCAATAGTGTTGAAGTACTGTCATGTACTATATGATAATGTTCACATCAATAGTGTTGAAGTACTGTCATGTACTATATGATAATGTTCACATCAATAGTGCTGAAGTACTGTCATGTACTATATGATAATGTTCACATCAATAGTGTTTGTCATACTGTCATGTACTATATGATAATGTTCACATCAATAGTGCTGAAGTACTGTCATGTACTATATGATAATGTTCACATCAATAGTGCTGAAGTACTGTCATGTACTATATGATAATGTTCACATCAATAGTGTTTGTCATACTGTCATGTACTATATGATAATGTTCACATCAATAGTGTTTGTCATACTGTCATGTACTATATGATAATGTTCACATCAATAGTGTTGAAGTACTGTCATGTACTATATGATAATGTTCACATCAATAGTGTTTGTCATACTGTCATGTACTATATGATAATGTTCACATCAATAGTGTTGAAGTACTGTCATGTACTATATGATAATGTTCACATCAATAGTGTTTGTCATACTGTCATGTACTATATGATAATGTTCACATCAATAGTGTTGAAGTACTGTCATGTACTATATGATAATGTTCACATCAATAGTGTTTGTCATACTGTCATGTACTATATGATAATGTTCACATCAATAGTGTTGAAGTACTGTCATGTACTATATGATAATGTTCACATCAATAGTGTTTGTCATACTGTCATGTACTATATGATAATGTTCACATCAATAGTGCTGAAGTACTGTCATGTACTATATGATAATGTTCACATCAATAGTGTTTGTCATACTGTCATGTACTATATGATAATGTTCACATCAATAGTGCTGAAGTACTGTCATGTACTATATGATAATGTTCACATCAATAGTGTTTGTCATACTGTCATGTACTATATGATAATGTTCACATCAATAGTGTTTGTCATACTGTCATGTACTATATGATAATGTTCACATCAACAGTGTTGAAGTACTGTCATGTACTATATGACTGGCATTGCTCCTGCCTAAAATACGTATTTGGTTGAAAAATTCACTTGACCGTACATATTCCATCGATTTTGGATTTGTTTTCGTAGATGGCCGACCAATAGTCCTTAAGCGGTATTCTACTTTAAAGTCACAACTAGTGAGCTTGATGATCCCGTAAGTAATAACACTACTCAGCAAGTAATGTTTTCGTTAACTAAAAATGTATCAATGATAAGCTTCGCCATGTTTTGTTTTATGAATTTACCGAAACGGCGGTACGAAGTAACAAAGCGGAGCAACAAAAGTAAAAGCGAGTAGTAAACTAAACTAAAATAATATTTTGCTCCGTAAAAGGATGTGTAGATAATGTATGTTTATTGACGGCGCGCTGCCTATTTTGATGCTGCATATATGGAGGAGCACGTGACTTGTTGTTGTTGTTGTTGTTGTAAAAATGATGGGGGTAAAAGACTGGCCAAAATGTTGGGGATAAAAGACTGGCCATAAGATCGTGTTGTTGTATTGAAATTACTGTATTGAAATTGGCTCTATGTCATAGGTCAATATAACAGCTAAAACTTTGAAATTTTATACAGTTGTTCTACATCATAATATGACCCAGCATATCAAGTTTCATAACTCTGTGCTGCTTTCTGCAAAAGTTATGCCCCTTTTTTAACTTAATATATTGGTTACGTGTTCCGTTAAGGTCCACTTTTTAGCCAGTATGTTTTTGGAAAAAAATACAACTCATTGTCATCAGTTGATCGGCATCTGCGTATTTGGTTAAGTTTTATGTTAAGGTGCACTTCTTCAGTAACTATAACAGATACAGCTTTGAAACGTTGCTTGAGCATGCTATTTCCTGACGCAGGCCATGCAGTACTGGTTTCCACTCAGGAAAATCTCATGATCTGCTTTACGTGGCACACACCAATGACAAAAATTAGTGTCAAACATTCAAAAAACGAAACTGTATGATAACTTACCACTACAAACCACTTCTTCCCAATACATGTCCACCTACCCCAGCCATTTGTCACATTTCACTGATCATATCAGCTTCTTTTTTGATGTTTTTCTTTACATAATTCAAACTGCCTCAACATTCTAAAAATCTTCATAACATTCTAGAAATAAATATCATCAGCAATTAAAGCAAACACTAGAATATGTTTTGATATCTTAAGTATGTGCCTTTGTTCTCAAGTTAATATTGCTTACTGTTACCATCTAACTTCTTATACTTTTTAAAATATTTCTACATTTTTGTTATATAATAAACATTTGCAAATAAATACATATGTTTGTTTCCTTATTTTGAAAACATTCTGCGCCGCCCTGATGCTTTGCATCAGTTTCTTCTTGTTTATATAATGTTCTTCGTTTGAATGTCAATACAATATGGCAAGAACGAGTTTGGTGCACTCCGGAACCGTATTAGATCCCCGGCGATCGCTTTTGTCACAGACCTTTCCAACGCGGTATCCCTATTGTCAGCGTTTGTGATGCCATACTTTTAAAAACAATGAATAAATATGTTCTTTTTAATTGCTGTTTTAAATGGTTGGATGTGTGAATTCTGTGAATGTTTTACGTCCTGGTCTACTTTCGCATCTATTTTCATATCATTTAAAACAAGAGCTATATTGTATTCTCTGATTTGACTATAATGTTATTCAAAATCCATCCATCATCAACATTGCCCGTTAACTGTTTCTATAGTTGTTTTTCAAATTATGTTGAGACAAAACATCAAATATCTTTTAACGTGTTCAGATCCTCGTCCTGGACATAAGCTGAAAAAAAGAAGAAGGCCAAAACCTAGAAATAATCAATAGTGACCACTTAATTACAAATAAATCTCGTTAAAAGTCCGCTGCAGAGGCTTAAGGTCGAGCATTCAGTTTTTGTAGAGTTTTTTAAAATTATTTTTTCCGCACTGTCGCCACGTGGCTGGTGTTTGGTCAGTTAAAAATACTACTTGAGGGGAATTCTTAATTAAATTCTAATGACAGCTGATGGCTTTTATGAGTTAAGGACTCGAAAATAATGACTGCGAGTATTAGGCATGCAGAAGTTACTATTCTATTAACGACAGTTTTGTTATCTTTTACACATCGACGAAGACTCAAACCCGTCATGAATATAATGAGGACAATAACAAAAAAAAAAGAAAAAGAAGAAAAAGTAAATCGGCCACACTTAAAACTATCTTAGTTTACCCAAACCCGACCTTAGTTTTTTTCAAACGAGTCTAAGGTAGGTAGTATTTTTTTCCCTACCCTGTATGTTAGATTGTTTTGTGAATTATGTTTAAAGTTTTGTTTTTGTTTGTTTGGACTTAAACACTACTATGCGTACCTAATAAAGATGCTTTTAATATACTGCATGTATATTACAAAGCTGACATTCTTAACTTTGTACATAAAATACCGATCTAGAACAAATGATAAACCAATTTATTTAAAGATAAACAGAAAACACTGTCTGCTGTTTTCACTGCCAAAAGGCTATTCAAGTTTGACCTTGTAGGAGAGAGAGAAGGCAATGCTAAAACACAGAATGCTATGTACTTTGAACCATTACGGGACTCTGCTGTTTTTAATAGTGTTGAGGAACAAAACGTTATATGCTCTTCACTGGACACTGAGTTTACTGTCAGCGAACATTTTGCTGCCTCGCTTGGAAATAATAATCAATAAATAATCATATTTTTATATTTTTTTTAAAAAAAGGTTTGCAGCCGACATTTTTTTGACCGATCGCGTTCGGACTAACAAACATATTTTTTAATTATGGTCTTAACCAATGAACGCGCACAAGAACATGTGATTATTCTTCTTTATCGCCAGACAAAACAGGCTGATGAGTAGAAGAATGTGTTACCGTTGGTTGAATAGTGTTTACGTTATTTTCAGCATATTTTATGCTATCTATGACGATCGATTTTTTAGTGGTGGAGGCATACCACCTATTTTTTTCCTGAGTGGAACCAGTACTGTATACTGCCATCGGTAAGAATCAAAACGTTCTCACTTATATTACTAGTCGTGCGTTAAACGTAGAATGACAACTAATACAAAAAACGGATTCTACGAAATTTTCGAAACTGATTAAACAAAAAAAATGTATACCTAATGTGCTTTTCACCAGGTCCGCGGAACAACTTGTCAAGTTAGAGGGAATGTAGCGACAAAGCCAAACAAGCTCTATTATTGAGAGTTCTGAAAAACTTGGGGAAAAGGTGAAAGAATGATCAAAATCGGATGATAAACAAAAAATATATAACCATTTGTTGGTTGTCCTAAAACGGATATGGGAGCCGCCATTTTGAGAACTATGACGTCATAGTTCCAAATTACCATATATGGAATATTGATAAGTATCATTTAAAGCATAAAAAATCACTGCAAATGAATGCAAAATTATTTAGTGGTCAGATAAAGCATTATTGCCATTGAGTATACATATTTTTCGTACAGTTGCTGTCATGTTTTTCCTATAAATCAGTAAATTTTCATATTTATAAATATTCCATATATGGTCATTCAGAACTATGATGCCATAGCTCTCAAAACAGCGGCTTCCATATCTGTTTCAACAGAACCTTTAAATGATCATATCTTCCGTGTTTATCATCCGATTTTGATAATTTGTTCCCCCTTTAAAAAGTTTTCCAAGTTGTTCAGAACTCTCTATAATAAAGATTGTTTCGTTGTTTCATTTCATTCCCTTTATAGGTGTAACACGCCCATGGATTTTTGCATCGAGTTGTGTATGAATTAAAATTTAAATACCGTGTTGTCATTCATATCTAGGCCCAAATTAAAAATGAACAACTTCCTTCTCAACACAAATGACACATATCCTGCCAAAAAATCCACAGAAAAGAGGGGGTCATGTATCTTTTAAGAAAGAACTTGTCTCATGAATAAATGCTCCCTTTAAAACCATAAACACTGAGATGCCAAAATATTGTATTCATACACTCATTTCCATATAAGCAAAAAAAATATTAAAACTAACTCGCAATTTTAACATGACAATGCTTTGAAAATGTAACAAATAGATCAACAATGTGATATGAACCAAAAATGGTACTTTAAATTAGTGAAAATGCCTTTTTTACAAAAAGGTATGAGAATTATTTACTGACTGCCATTATGGACAACCCCACTACTTCCTGTGATGCGCAGTGGGTGTGCTGCACCTTTAAAATAAGTGGACTAGTTCAATGTACTTCAAAGAATGGTGTTAACTGTAGTCCACAAAGATGTATCTGCGTCACATTAAGGATGTAATTTAGCCTATACAAAGAATCTGCATATACATTCTTTGTCAGATAAAAACTACATTACAAACCACTTGATTACGTTATAATAATGCATAGATGGAATATATTTATCCTATCATATGCTTTGTCTGAGAGATGAAACGCTTAAAGGGGGTACATCAGGCTTTTAATGGTGGTTTAGGGGTCCTACTTAAAATTGACAAATAATGACATTTGTTCTATTGTTCTATTCTAAAGGGCATAAACATAATAAATGAGTCTAAAAATGACCCCTTATTTGCAAAGAAACTCATTCTGCACAGTACTATGTGCTATCCTAGGTGACGCACCAGGGTTAATTTCAGCATTTTACGTCAGATTCCATCATAGCTATATGGTGCTATATGGTGTAAGCAACATTTAGACATTAGCAAAATGGTTTTAATATCATATTTTGATTGATATAAGTGTTTTATCATGAAATGGAACATTTTTGTAATTTAAGATATTTCTTGAAAAATCCTGATGTACTCCCTTTAAGAGAAGCATATTATAATTTTCTTAATTCTACAAAATGCTCCTCTTTTTTTTTTATAGATCATTTACATTACATGTATACTTTCTACAGAATACTGACATGTATTGGCTATGATTCTGAGAACATGCTATACGTATATCATAGTGTATACATGCTTGTCAATTTCTCTTTATAACCTAGTGCAAATGATATATTTCCGAGGAAAAAGAAAAGAACAAATCATTCCTGTAACAACTCTAATGTCTAAAAATCGAGATACAATTAGTTCGCAAACCTGCATCTGAATAAGTAATGCAGTTAAAAAATACAACATTCGATATAAAATGAAATAGTATTTCTACGTGAATTAAAAGAATTAACAGCAACAAGAAATGGCACCAGTCACATGACAAATGCTCCCGCTTTTGCTTAAATTAATTTCTACGTTGTTGAAATGCTAAGGGTTACCTTACAATGGTAAATGGAAAGTAGATAATGTATACATAAATAACTTTTCAGACATCGACCATGCAGTAGATAAGTACACGTTTTCATTTAAATTTCTGGTATATACTTTATAGTAAGATGAAACCCAAATGTTTTTTCAAAGGTGCACCAAACCACATAGTTTACTAGTATTTATTAAATATGAAACCACATAAACCACATAAACCACATATTTAAAATGTATTGATTGAATGTCTTAAAATTATGTTTAAATCATCTAAACATGTTGTTTTCGTATAGTAAATGAACGATTCATTTAGAAAGAGAAACTAGCATTTTATTTTTATCTTTAAAAACAATATTTGGGGTCCATATGCGCTTCCGTAGATAAAAAAAAGGCCAATCCTCAACCCAATATCATGTATTTGTTCCCAGTTTTCCTTTTTCGTTATTTAACATTTTATAAATGCATTCAAATTAAGTGTATGGCATGTATGTTCTTAATTCAACACACACTCTATATGCAATGATACTTGTGATGTATTTCAATCGAGTTACTACAATCGGGTATGATTCCACGAAAACCGATGAAAAACACATCGCCTGCTAAAAATGGTCATATGTCACTTTTGCATTTTCCATAGACTTATTGTTTAATGTTTTCCCACCTGACATGTAAACAAACAAAAAACAGGCTTTTTGTGTTTACCGTGCTGCACAGATGCAACGTAGATACATGTAAAAAAGAACTTCTTTTTAGGCGATGCCCTATTTTTAATGCCACGTTCATGTGTCCGAAGGTCATGACCCTACAATGTGAGGGTCTGATTGGCAGAAAATGTATGTCTAATGAAAATAGGACTTTCCTTATACTTGTTCTGCCAGTCCGATTGTCTTTTGCAATAGGGTACCACACTCCCTAAGAACTCCGTTACAACGTAAAGCATGTCTCAACGAAGTCATGATACAAAATCATAACGACATCTGTTACAATATCTGTACGTTCGTGTGACAGTATCTCCCCATGAAAACATGACATTTTTGTAGTTTTTGCCATAGATCAGAGGTCTAAAATGTTAAGTTTACTTAAATTATTTATTACCTTTGGACCAGATATTGCAATTGTTGCATTATTTAGCTTGTTACATGTTTTCAAAGAGAGTATATTGGAAATTACAGCATGTTCTAAATCGTTTCATAATAATCATTAAACGATATTTTTTCTGAGCTGTAGTGGTAGGGATTTACTGTTGTGTACAATAGAATATACATTAAGTCTCACAGAATGAATATTAATCTTCAGATGTAAACAAAAAGTAGTTGTTTTATGTTTTACGATGTTACAGTATCGTCACGAGGGTGTTACAAACTCCCAATGAAATAACCTTTAAAAGTTACAAACTATCATCGACGGAATGTCAGGCAAAACAGTCTCTTAAGGATTATGTTACAGTCTCGTAACGAAAATTACATAATCACCGAATGATTTCTATTTCCAGGAGCAGAACATTAAATGCTATTGCAGCTCCTGGTTTCATAATTCAGAAGGATCGATACGTCAGTGTATATAAGAGCACAGTGACGAGAAGGCGACATTTCTAGAAAAAAAATTCTGAGGACAACCGAATAAAATACAAATGCAGGTCTTTTAAAGTAATCGGAAAAGATGTACTACATACGATCCAGGAAAAGTGAAAATAAATAATAATACCAACGAACATTTCCAATAAAAGTACAATAAGAATCTTGAAGTTAATACATCTACAAAATCAGTTCACAGACAGCTGTTTGATCAAGTTCAACATACAGAAGCAATTGGCGATAATTTTATTTTAGATGAAGACATGGAAATCATTGAAAAAAACAAAACTCTTGATGGAGATACTATTATTCTTTTGGAATTGAGTGACAAAGCAAGTGATACAACGAGTGTGAGACAGGAGTTTTCAGGAGAGACTAATGAGATAGACTCGGTGACAGATGATGACGAGCACTCAAATCCATGGCACCCACGTAAATACTCTCTTCTTCCTGTAACGAGAACTCCATTAGATCCGTCGTTGATGCACTGTAACGCTGTAAGGGATATACTGTAACAGTTATTCTTTTTCTGTTAGGATACTGTAACATTACATGTAAAGTTTGTAAAATAATTCACAAAAGGTGTATATTAATATAATATCTTGATGAATTGATAGATAAATCGATCTCTTTAAAATAAACAAGATGCCTAACTAATACCTAGCAGTAGCAAGTTTAAACATCCAATAGCCCATTTCACCGGTACTTCGGAAATCTCCGTACACTGTTCGGAATTTCAGTCACGTGGCGGAAAGTCACATGACTTCAAGAACTAATCAGATGCTGGTAGTCACAGAAGTATCAACACTCACAAATTAACCAGTTTCAGTGTTTATATAATGAGTTAATGAATGCGTATTGTTTCGCTAAAACACAGCAATCATTAGTGATATTCTATACAGAAACCATCTTGACTCATTCCTTGGAAACTAGATCGGATTTCAAGGCTACAGCAACACACGTGTTGAATTGTTTGCATTGGAGCAGGTGCGCGTAAGTTGGAACCGGTGTTACGATAGAAATATTCATTGTTTTCTGACAATCTCGTTTTTGAATTGTAGCAACAAACACGCTTTAATTTTTGTTTTTCTACAGTACCAAACACATACATAACATAAATATGTCGTGCGTTTAAGTTATGGTCTGACATTTAATAACATTTTTGTATTGTTTTTAATTCACATTGGGCACCGTTACAATGAATATTTAATGTGCCTACCAGCGTTTGATTGGTCGACCTATTTGGCTACTCGGAGTAAGTTCGTTATTATCCGTGATCATTCGGCAAATGTCGGGGTGAAATGGGCTATACTCTTCTCTTGTAAATCGAAATTTACTGGCGAACATTTAACGTTTACACATTTCTACTTTCGGTTTCACTTTCAACCTTACTTCTAATGTTTTAGACAGTCTTAAGGAATATTTTCATGACATGTTTAGAATAAGATAACAAAATCAAAACATATTACCTCAAATTATTCAATTAATCCTCACGAAACTGATACAAATTTAGTATTTTCATAACACATGGGCAGACCACATAGAGAGATACTGTAACACAAACGTACAGATACTGTAACAGATGTTATGATTTTGTATCATGACTTCGTGAGACATGCTTTACGTTGTAACGGAGTTCTTAGGGAGTGAATAAATCAAAAGCATTCTCGCAAACATCAACTTCAGTCTATCATATAACGACATGTTTTACTTACCTTGCGATTCATTGTTGGTTTTCACTAGAAACCTTGCACTTTGTTTTCCCGTCATGGTTTATTTACGTCGTTACGTCATAACCGGTCACGTTAAGAAATCATCTACGGTGTGCTTATAGGGACACGATCCTGCTAAACATGTTTGCATAGTTTGACGGAATTATGTAATTTTAAAGTTATAGAAAAGACACTTTTTTGATGCATTTGATTATGATTTCTAAGTGTGACCTTTAGCTTTGAGGTACAGACCTGATTCTAGCATTGTATTTAACTTTTGTTTGAAGTTTCATCAACTTCTATGTAATGCTTTCATGTTTTTGGCTTATTTGACCTTTGATCTCTAATTGTGACATTGACCTCTGAGGTACGACCTGATTCTTGGGGGCGACATACCTTCTCACTTTGATTAATACTGGTGTGAGGTTTCGTGAAATTCCCTCAGTACTTCCAAAGTTATGGGTGATAAAGATTGCTACATCAATTGCGTATTCGTCCATGTCACACGGCAAGTGCTCGTGAGTCATGTAACCGGCTAACAGGATCTTTATGACGTACGTATACAGATCTTAGAAGTTTTCGTTTAAAAACAGTAAGTGATTCGGAGTTTCTGATTTCGGTTGATAGATCGTTCCACATAGTAATAATGGGATGGTATAAATGATTTGGAAAATATTTCCGTTCGTCTTGCTATGGTCTCGTAGCTGTTAGCGCTTCTAAGGTTATATGGGTTGTTTTCTTGAACAAATGGAGAAAATAAATTCGTAACATACGATGACATTGGGCCACTACATGTATTTACGTTATAGACAATAGCAAGATTGTGCATTATCGTCTGTCTGATAATGATAACCATCCAATTTCAGTTAATAAATTATTATTAAATTATTTATGGATATTGATCTCGTTAGACGGACAGACGATGCAACTACTATATGCCCTCCCACTTCGAGGGCATAACGATACGTAAACAGTACTACTGGTATGCTGCAACATAAATATCGTATACACTAACTAGTGTAATAATTATGCAAATAATTATGCAAATGAAGGCCGATCATCGTTCTGTCTTTTCCGCAGAGCTCGGTGTGCAATCGGAATTTTCTCGACGAAACAGTTCCGTTGTTCGGAGTCTCGTGGAGAAGCTGGAAATCACGCATGACGTCATCATACGACAACGCTACATTAATAAAGGCTTGTTATTGGTTTTGTGGCATTTTTGGAGTTATGTGATAAATTGAATCTCACGTTCGTGTCTATTCAATATTGAATGTATTAAACTCGTTAAAAAAGTGATACGATGCTCGGCGCAGTTTTATCCAGCTGGTTTAATAAATGAAATAGTTAACACTCGTGTAAGATCCTAAATACCTAAAAACTGCGCCATATTAGATCGGTTTTATATCAAATGAGAAATGTCATCTAAACTTATCGATACATTACTTAAGACGAGAATTTAGAATCGTGTTGATTGATAAACTTCCATCTGGAACTCTCATTTTCGATGATAAGGCCTTGAAATGCTTTCATCAAACGTAACTTGGCGGACAAATAATGTTGTCGTCCGTTAAGTCAAGAGGAAAATTGATTGTCGTTAACAGAGAAAGGCACTCAGGGAGAGTTACTTTACCAACCACGCAGCCACTGAATTCGAAATGAAATCCCGCTTGATGAGTTTACGAAATATTTTTCAGAATTAGGTAACGATATTTTCCAATGTAAAAATGAAGCCGAGGATTTTTGCAATACTCGTGACTTTGACGATTTAGATTGTGCGGAACTGGACAAGTCCATAACTGTACAAGAAATATTAGATGCAGTTAAAAACCTGAAAAAATAAAAAGCCATAGGAAGTGATTATATAATGAATATTTAATTGAAAGCATTGCTATTTTATATTCCCATTTGTGTGTCATGTTTAATATTATATTTGATTCTGGATATTTCTCTGAAAAATGGACTGAAGGTATAATTATCCCATTGCATAAAAAGGGAGGTTTTAATAATGTTAATAACTTTAGGGGTATCACTTTATTAAGTTGTTTATTTAAACTCTTTACCACAATATTAAATAAAAGAGCTGTAATAGTAAAGGGCGCTCAATCACTGAGGAATTGTTTGTTTTACTAAATACTGTTCAAAAATATCTGAATGATAGGAAAAGACTATATTGTGTGTTTGATGATCTGAAGAAATGTTTTGATACAATTTATAGAAACGCATTATGGTTGAAACATTACAAAATGGGGATACAGGGTAAATTGTTAAGAATAATAAAAGATATATATGAAAAAGTCAAATCATGTGTAAGACAATGTGAAAATTATTCCAATTTTTTCGAAAATGCGATTGGGTTAAGGCAAGGCGAGATAAACTCGCCGATATTGTTTTCTCTTTTTATTGAGAACCTAGAACTATATTTACAAAATAACATTAATGTTGGTTTAGAAATTGATGGCATTGTACTTATATTACTATTATTTGAGGACGATATGGTTATCATGGGGAAATCACCTGAAGAATTACAAAACAATATTAATTTACTTTATGACTATTGTAACAAATAGGGATTAGAGGTGAATATGGTTAAAACAAAGATTATGATTTTTAGAAAAAGAGGTGGTTTATTGGTTTATTATTATACAATGAATCTTGGCATTATAATGGAGAGAATATAGAGGTAGTAAATGATTTCAACTATTTAGGTACAGTTTTTAATTATACTGGACATTTTGCTCTGAACCAAGAACAACTTACTGGAAAATCTTTGAAAGCATTAAATGTTCTCTAAGTAAACTGTAGAAAAATAAGGTTGAAACTAAAAATATTATGTCAACTATTTGATTCATTTGTGGGGTCAATTTTGAATTATTCGTCGGTAATTTGGGGATAGGCCTATACAAAATCAAAGCAAATCGAAAGAAAACATTTAAGATTTTGTAAACACACTTTAAAAGTAAGAAATAGTTCTTGTACATCAGGCCTTGAATTCACCAACCATTTTTGAGAATATTCTTAGACTTAAGCTCAAGTATGCACATTTCAATCACTATAATTTCTATACGTTTACAGAATAAATGTTCATAAGAAGCTGCTATGTATACATATGGTGCATACTAATTTGTACCAACTTCTTATGATTGTTTATCGTTGAAGGTCATGGAAATATTTGTGAACGAAATTTAGTACTTGGGCTCAAGTCTAAGAATAGTCAGAAGAATGGTTGGTGAATTCCAGGCCAGGAGTATATGGTGAATTGGCTAGATATCCTTTATTTATAACGCGTTATATAAGAATACTTAAATACTGGTTTAAATTATTGAAAACAGATAACATAATACTTAAAAGCATTTACATATCGTCACTAAAATATTGTGAAAATGGGTATAAAAATTGGGCATCGAATGTAAATTTATGTTAAACGAATATGGTTTTACAAATGTCTGGAATGACCCAAATTCTGTTAATGCTAAATACTTTATAACTACGTTTAGACAAAGAGTTGTTGATTGTTATACAACAATGACTTGTAGATAAGGAATCAAGTGGTGTACTTGAATTATATAATAATTGTAAACTGACTTTTAATTATGAATCATACCTTGATATTTTACCATGTAATCGCAGACCATATTTAACACAATTCAGAATATCAGCACATTCGTTAAGAATACAGACCGGTAGATACTCTCGTAATAGAATACATAGAAATGAAAGATATTGTAATTGCTGTCACAGTATTGATTTGGAAGATGAATACCATTTTATTTTGATTTGTCCTTGTTACACAAGAATCCGGACAATTTATTTTAAAAATATTATTATAAAATACCTAGTATGTTTAAATTCTTAGAATTATTGCAGACACAGGATAAGAATATTGTTATAAAGTCAGCAAAATATATTAGTACAGCTTTAGCTTTAAGGAATACAATCTTGATTAATTAAACGATGTTTATCTCTTTTGTATTTTCATCCTCATGTATCAGTTATTAACATTAATTAATACTGGTCATAGCAAATGTACTTTTGTCTAAAATCACTTAATTTATTATGCATGAAAATTTATGTATCTTTATATAACAATGTACGTATGTATAAGTTAAATAAAATTGTTCTGTTCTGTAATTAAAATTCCGTTTCGAAGACGGCCATGACGTCATTGACATACTTTGTAAGCTAATGAAATATTTGTGTATGTTTAATTCAAAAACTAAAAAACGCTTCGCACAAAATAATTGCACTCGTAACTGCCAATAGTTAAATGACTTTGTTTCACAAAGCACGCTATAGTTACAATAATTGTTGAAATAAATAGCGGCCCAGTCAAATGGTATAGGTGTAGCACATCCATTGCATCACAGGAAGTGTCGGCCTGGAGTATATGCCATAATGGCGGCTTGTAAATAATTCTCGTTTCCTTTTTATAAAAAAAATAAATAAAAAGGGCATTTTCACCAATTTAAAGTGCCATTTTTGTTTTATATCACAATTGTTGATCTATTTGTTACATTTTTCAAGCATTGTCATGTTAAAATTGCGAGTTTTGAAATAATTTTGCTTACATGGAAATGAGTGTATTACTACAACATTTTGGCATCTCAGTGTTTACGTTTTAAAAGAGAGCATGCATTCATGAGACAAGTTCTTTCTTAGACGATACATTTCTTTCTTAGACGACATAAAAGACTGCTAAATTCGACACTACGAACTACTTTTTTTTTCAGCATGAACTGGTTTGCTTTACGTTGGTATACTTTTTGATTGCAAAAATAATCTATTTAAACATATGACAGCATCATGACGTTTTATTTAATTATATGCAAAGAGGTTTAAGATTAAAATGACACTGGATACATAAATGTGAGTGCTAACTGTAATAAATACTTCAAGAATGACGAGAGTTTTAAATGGCGATAATGGCGACATATATCATTGGAATTTTTTTTATAGTTATTTAAAGTGATCGTGAAGCAATCGATATGAAATATGTGGCGATAAAACAATCGATATGAAATATGTGTCGATAAAACAATCGATATGAAATATGTGTCGATAAAACAAGTTGAAAAATGCTGAAAACGCTGCTGACTATTTAGTAATATTCAAAAACAGTTTCCTATAAAGTAGCTATTCCACCAACTTTTACCAAATATGTTCACCTATTCTAAACCTACTGATGACGAGGTATATATATAACTTGCATTTGTTGAGAATCAAAACTCTATAAACGACTTTGACCAGCCAGGCCAAATCCCGAAACTGGAGCGTCGAATTATGAGTTACCAACTCATAATTAATTTTACTTATATTCAATCACGGGTATTTTAAAAACTTGTTTACCAAAACGTTTAATCTGCATATATAAATTAGTATATGACCAGAACACCTAGACAGAGTTTTGACAAGCAGTTTGTAGTGTAATTGTGTCGTTATTTGGCGCGTTAGTTTCTTTAAATATTCAATTGATTACAAATAATGATTTTATTTTGTTAATATCCAATTATTAGATGGCAGTTTGTCCATATAACAAGAAAACAATACATTAAGTGGTGATGACAAAGGTGCCTGTGGCACCGCTAAAGACCACAACTCCGCTAAAGACCATAACTCCGCTAAAGATCACAGCTCCTAAAGTTCACATACATTTTCGCTAAAGTCCAAAACTCCGCTATAGTCCACACACATTTCCTCTAAAGTCCACAAAAAAATATTGTCGCTAAAGACCACAAACGTTTTCGCTAAAGTCCTCAACAATATTTCAGCGAAAAACACTGTTTTGAATTAACTGTTTTCTCATTTGAGAGAGATGTTTCAGCATTTTTTCATTAATGTAGGAGACAATATAAACATTTGAATAAAAATATGCAAGAAAAACTATAACATACCTGCATTGAAGTCTGTAGTTCTTACTCTCATGGAGTGGGGTTCTTTCTTCTTATATCCGACGTTTTCAAAATGACGTAACAAATAATAGAACTCAACCCATAACAAATCTCCTCGGATAACCAAGTGTTGACACTACCAAGTAACGAGTTATCCCATATAAATTCGAGTGAGAAAAAAAAAGATAGTTAACAGTTTGAGAATAATGGCTACCAAAATACTATACATAATTAAAAATGGGCATATTGTGGCATATTGTGGTGAAATAGACAAACACACTTGCCATATTTAGCGAAATGTTTGTGGTCTTTAGCGATAATATTTTTTTGTGGACTGTAGAGGAACATTTTGTGGACTTTGGCATTCGTTTTTTGGTGGACTTTAGCGGAAATGTGTGTGGACTATAGCGGAGTTGTCGATTTAAGCGGAAATATATGTGGACATTAGAGGAGCTGTGGTCTTTAACGGAGTTGTGGTCTTTAGCGGTGCCACAGTGCCACATTCAACTATCAGCGGGAAAGAAAACTGTGAGTTGGGGCAGTTCCACTGTCTGCAATTTGAAAACAATGGCGTTACCAATATGTTGATGGTTCACCATTTTGCAAAGGATGTTTCTTAAAATATTTATAAGAAAATATTTAAAAACATAGTTCTTTCAAGTTTCAGTGAAACATTTAAATTGTTGAAAGAATTAAACATATTCAATTCCCCCTGTATACTCGCACTCCGTGGTCGAGAGTTTAACGACGTTGCGTTGTAAAGCTTCTTGTCTCTCACCGCTGCGGGTTCAAATCTCAGTTTGAGCTCAAATTATGCGTGAGAAAGTATCGATTCTAACGGATGGTGGGAGGTACTTATTCAATGCAGGAAAAGGTGGGTGGTCTGCCTACACCAGAATAAAACGACTGTCATAAATAGCCTAAAAATATGCTGAAAAATTACGTTCCAAACAAACAAACCTTTATACTGATGTAGTCTGGGAGAATGCTCGATGTAATAATCTTATAACACCATTCCTGAAGGTGCTGCAGTTTTAAGCATGCGCAGAATGTTAACGATTATTTTACATTTATGATGGCAACAAATACAAATGGGACATTGAGTACCTTTCTTTAAATAAATGTGTTTGTATTGGTGTTTAAAAACAATTGAATTAAATGTTTTTAACAGCTCATCAACATTGTATAGGTTATTTAGAGACACCCAATAGAACGGGGAAAGATGCAGAGGAATCCGTGAACCTGCCCTAATCTGGGACCTCGACTTGTAGGTGAGGAAGTGTCGAATCTTACGGATGGCGGGAGGTGTACAGTACTGGTTCTACCCTGGAAAACCGACCTTCATTTATAACCTTTCATATGTTGAAGATGACATAAAACACCATACAAACAAAAACAAAACAATACTCTTACTAACACGTGTATTCACAATTGTGGTTCCTTAACCCCGATAAATGTACATCTCCATCTGACGGACGAGGCTAAGGGAAAGTGTCTTACCAACGACGAAACTCAGTGGCTCCGGTGAGGGGATAAGCAGCTATCCCGCCAACAAAGCCAAATGTTATAACATATGTACACCGTTTCTAAACCTACTGAAAACGAGATACTTACATATTTTGAGAATCCAAAGTCTATATACACTGAGGGCCTCATGGTAGATTGATTAGTTTCAAATGAGTTCTTAAATAAAGTCTTTATTATTATTATTATTATTATTATTATTATTATTATTATTATTAATATTATTATTATATACACAATATAAACAGCTTTAACCCGCCAATCCGAACCCTGAAACTGGAGCGTCGAATTAAGAGTTACCAATTCATAATTAATTTCACGCATATTCTATCACGGGTATTTTAAGAACCCGTGAAAAACTATGCTTTTATTCGGCACATATACGTTATTATATGATCTGAACACCTGGATAGACTTTCTATACCTGATTTCAGTGTAAATTTGCCGTTATTTGGCGAGTTAGTTCTTTAAACCCGGGTCCTCCGGATTGCAAAGAAAGGAACAAATAGAGTTTTGCGCTTTGCTACTATCACAGTCAGTTAAACCATACACTGATTATATTTGTCCACCATCTTGGAAAAACTAAAAGGATTCCGAAATGTTTCAATAATAAACAAGTTGTTTGAAACCGTACATTAGTTTCCATCGTTCATTACAAAGGTAGCAAAGCATGACGCAGACTGACTGATATGTACAGACAGGCTTCATCACACCAGCTATCAATGATTAATCACCACGGAGTCGGTTAAAGGAAACATTTGTGCGTTTTTCAAGAAAAAGAAATAATATCGAATATAATATGGAGTTCAGAATGCATATGCTGCTGCTGCTGTTGTTGTTGTTGTTGTTGTTGTTGTTGTTGTTGTTGTTGTTGTTGTTGTTGTTGTTGTTGTTGTTGTTGTTGTTTTACTAGAAAGGCGATATTCTTTTAATGTTCCAACAGGACTCACTCTGCGAAGTCCGTTGTCCGAAATTGTTCGGACTACTTAATTCCGAAAAATGTGTGTGTGTGTGTGTGTGTAGTTCTAAGGTTTATAGTCCGTCCGCCAACGAACACGTCAAGGTAAACCTGACGCGATGGGCACAATAGAGTCTGGACTTGTATCTGTGTGTTGTTGTGTGATGTGTGATGCTATGTCTACTTGAAGCAGCGAACTCAATGGGTTTTTTATAGTGCTGCCACACTGGAATACCACGCCGTAGTAGACATGATACCCCCACCCACCCAGTCACATTATTCTGACACTGGTCAATCAGTCGTAGCACTACCCATTATTTGCTCGTCAGGCAAGGGTTACAAGTGATTACTCCATTTTTAAAGTCTTTGGTATGACGCGGTCAGGGGACTCGAACCCACGACCTCCCGAATGCAAGGCAGACGCTATAACCACTACACCACAATGCTTCGGTAATTCCGAAAAATGACGGAATTAGCCGAATATATACGAGTGTCACTGTTCCGTTTTGTTAGATTGGGTATACATTACACTTTCTTATAAATCAACAACTCTTGCTGATTATCGGCTTATGATAACTTAAGTCATACAAAGTGTATGCAAGCGAGTGTCTTGTTAATTTTAGAGTTTGTCATCCATGTCAACATTGATTTAGTCTCTTATAGACCGCCGATCGTAACCCTAGACAGCAAGTCAATGTCTAGCATATGTGCGGAAGATCGAGTTACTCGTCAATCAATGTCTGAACTAAAACTGGTTATATTTAATCAATGATTCAGCGAACGTTCAAATACATAGAGAAAAAAAGTTCACTTTTCAACATTTTATCTGTTGATTCTGACCTTCGATACACTTATTTTAGGTTTGGTAGATGACATGCTTTTAAAACTTTATGTACATTACTAAAATCACTTAAAGCCCATGAAAAAAATGTGATTGGGCATTATACGTTAAGCAGATGTGTTCATACAAACAATGCAGGAACATAATGTTTGACGAAATTTATCCTGGTATGACTATGGAAACATACTCGACGCTGCTTAAGATTCCGCCTCTGTTAGGAGACCAGTGTTTCAATTCTCAGTTGTATTGTTGCACTTTTTTAAAACAGGGTTTTAACTGCTCCGAACATCTTAGAAACGTGTTAAAGAATTTTCATAATACTACACAAATATAAAAGAGATAGGACCTATTGAAAATTACCAAGAAACATGCATGAATGCGGCCATCTTGGATTTATAACGTCATTAGACCATTTTTGGAATGGTATTTTGATCATTATTTCACCTGTTCCCAGGTTTTCTAGAGGCTTTATAAATAGAACTTGTTGGAGAATAGTGCTGCATCACCCATCGATACTAGTATCATCTCTCGTGTTTGGCGCTTGGAATTAGGGGTGGGGTGTGGGGGGGGGGGGGGGGGGGGAGTAGTCCGGTCAGGTGATTTGCATATATATAGCTAGGGACCAAAACCCAGGTTTTAGGACCCAATCTAGACACGCCAGACAAAAGCACCAAACTTTCCTCAAATGTGTGTTTTATATTTCTATGTATTTTTAAAAGGGTCCCCAAAGGTTCGTGAATCCCTAAATGTATTAGGATATATATGCACACCGAATTACCGCACCGCGGATGAAGTCCTGAAAAATCAGGAGGGCACCTGCCGAATATCAGTGATGAATTTGAAACATTCGAAATAACGTCAGTATGCTACATCACCATCATATCTATAATTGTTCAAGTTTTTATTAAAAGTTACATAGCTCTCTGTTTATTGAATAATTCAAACACAGTGTAATGACCATAGATCAATATGTCGCTCAGTTATTACCTAGGCAACGCTTCAGGTTATAAAAAGGGGCATAACTGTGCCAACATGAAAGTCAGAATTATTGGACTTGTCAATGCGGCTGAATAATTAATAAAGAAAAAGGAAAACCTGTATAAGGTTTCATGGCCAAAGGTCAATATTTTGCCGAACTATGAGCTAGGTGAGGCTGCAGGTTAAAGTTCTATTAAAAGGGGCATAACTCTGCCGAAATATAACTCAGAGTAATTGGACATGTCAACGGTACTTGTAATTAATAAGGAAGAACTGTATAAAGATGCAAGACCATTGGTCAATATTTTGCCAGGTTTTGAGCTAGGTTAGGTTGCATGTTATGGTGTTATGTTATGGTTATGGAACATATATCTGTCAAAAATGAAATTCAGAGTTATTGCACATGTCCACGACATGTGTAACGACATTCCTTAGGGTAAACTAAAGAGGTCTGTGAAAGATTCATATAAACAAAGGTCAAAAACCTTTCAAGTTATAGTCAATGTTAGGTTGCAGGTTAAAGTATGAAGGACGCAGCAGACGACGACGACGGACAACGTGATCCCTAAATGCCTGCCATGCTATGCAGGACATAAAGACTACATTATGGGAGGGAATACATTTGCAGTTTTGGCAAACGGAAGCAGATGGACCAATGACAAGCATCAATGCAAATCATTTATTGTCAATATATTGTATAATAAACTACAAATTAAATATAAAACCATTAACGAAAAATAAATGTTAGTTATACTTAATATATTGATCATTCAATATGGCTTCCGTCGACGTTAATTATAAAATATGGTTGTCAAATACAACATCTCCCTGCTTCTAGCCAGTGCAAATATTGTTTTATCCGGGATTTCCCACCGCGAGGTGTGAGCTATTTCGGATCTGTTGACACAGAAGAGCAAATATTAACTTACTTTTTGCATGCATATGTCCAATTCTGAGTTAATGCAAATATGATGGAATCAAATTTCAGCTCGCAAAGTAACTTTAAAATGGTTAAATTAGATTGATGTACTGTCATAAAAAACGTCTTGCTTTTTAAATGTAGCATATTCTACAGAGCGATACTACTGCATTCATCAATTTGGGGCGTATTTGCAAGTACGTTGTTTAGCGGTACTTCAAACACTTAAATCAATACAAACGTATTTCCAATTCCGTATGACGGTCGATATTTGGGGTGGAGGCAGACCACCCACTTATTCCTGGGTAGAACCAATACTGTATACCTCCCGCCATCCGTAAGAATCGACACTTGTTCTCACTTGACATGTCGAGCTACCAGTGGGATTCGAACCCGCAGCGGTGAGAGGCAGGAAGGTTTACAACGCAACGTCGTTAACGCATTGACTACGAACCCGCTAAAGTTTTAAAATTGACTGATTGACATTTTAGGCTATGTATGATGGTCGATTGTGTGTGGTGGAGGCAGACCACAAACTGATGTCTGTGTAGAACCAGAACTGTATGCTTTCTGCCATCCGTAAGAATCGACACGTTCTCACTTAGAAGTCGAAATATTGAATATAGCAGCAATTTATCTTGCAAAATGTTAAGAAACTACCTCTTCCACCACCCCCCTCCCCCCCCCCCCCCACCCCCAGCCCACACACACACATCCTCTCCCTCCATGCTCATACGTTACCCGTTGATGTGGTGGAAGTAACAACATTTTGTGGTGGAATAACGCCTCATAACTGATAATGTGTCTCAAAATGATTCTTTGCTTGATAATTTGTCTCAAATATATCTTTTTAAATACCTATCTTCCCGGAATCCTTCGTGATCCAGAAAGGGTCTTGTAAGATGTATACTATTCTTTACCGTATATAGACATACATATATATATAGCACTGCATAAATGGGTTTTTTCCCCCATCTATTAATTTATTCCAACATTTTCGTATCCCCTCGGGGATCCAATGCTTTTGAAAGGTATTTTGTAGATGTATGTATTTTCTCAATTATACAATTATGTATATACATGTATACCTTGCCGTCAGTAGGTTTAGAAACGGTTTACATTTGTTGCAAACATTGACTGTTGTTGGCGGGATAGCTACTTTAACGTCTTCTCCAGACGTCTGTTTTGACAGTTATTGTGTAATAGGGTGTACACCGTGTCTACGAAGTAAACACGGCTAAAGCAATAAAATGTATATATAAATTATAAGCAAATAAATGCACATAATTAATATACATGAGCATTTGTAAACCGAATAATGCTCCTCGAACAGTCGCATGGCCTTGACCTACACGAAGTGACTTCGTGACTTACTTGCGAACACATAGTGTTCACAGGCTCATCCGTCGGATGGGTACATTAGCCATACGGTCCTCTGATCACGTTAAAAAAACATATTAATCTGATCATTAGCAAGAGCAGGTCATGTTCCTGGATTTCTGTGTATCCTTCCCCACTCTCTGATGCGGCTCTAAATAACATATAAGATGCTGCTGAGCCGTTCAAAACGTTCAGCTCAATTCAATTGAAATAAAATGATTGTTTAGGCAGGCATTGCGTTATGTCTTCAGTAACTCCTCTGAAAATATTCACCACTAAAAACATGTTCCATAAATGGTGTCAATACTTGCAAAAAAAAGGTTTCTCAAAAAGCTTGTGCAATATGTGGTGTCTGACCAGTCAGGAAGTACTTCCGGGTCGTAGGGTATTGCGTTCAATAGGCTGATTTTCACCGATCTGAACACCATGCGTCATTATTTATCTCAAGGGAGACAACCATTGAACAATATATATGTAGTGTTGTCTTATTTTTCGGAAATTAATCGTTTAAATTCTTTCATAATGCAATATGTGTTTCATTAACATGAAGAAGAAAAAGAATTAAAACGCAAACGATAATAAATCAGCTGCTTTTTATTTTTCAAATTATAAGCATTTCACTATGCGTTGTTTTTGTTTTTTGTTGTTTTTGTTGGGTGGTTTTTTGTTGTTGTTTTTTTGTTTTGTTTTTTTAAAGATCAAACGAGTATTAGTTTACCTCGCATAACATATAAGGTGAGGCCATTTAGTTTGTCAATTGAAATAGTTTGTGTAAACACGTTTATTACACCAAATGTAGTACACGAATGCGTTATATAAGTAATTAACCATCATCCAGGGAGGACGTGTGTTTTAAATAAACCAGTTTAAAGGGGCACACGACACTATTGAAGTATGTAGCAAGCGTTTAAATAGGGATAAATTGGGCTAAATCTCAAGGACGTCATATATAAACATATATGTGTAAACCTCTCAATACGATGTCCGACATAGTATGTAAGAGTAATGGACTCTGTCCGAGATCATTGACCGTTTGAATTTGTTTTTTAGAACATACTATACTTAAGATTAAACCCTATTAGCACCTAAATTAATTAATTCAGTACCATGTTTACTTTGCACCTGGATCCATATCATTAAATAAAAGGTCATACAATTTGGAGTTTTTGTTGTTGTTGTTTTATCTACCAGGGTCCGCATTCATAAAGCTTCTTAGCAATATCTTAACTTAAGTAACATTTTATTAATTTGTTAGACACCCTTTTCTATCGATTTAAGACGTTTTCTTAATATTGTTAATAAGGTTATGGATAAATAAAACGTACAGCTAAATATTTATCTTAAACTTGATGGTTTGTAGTATCCCTGAGAGATTAATAGTATGTAAAAATCTTAAATATTGACTTAAGTAATATTTCCCATTTAAGTTGCTTTATGAATACGGACACAGGTTTAAATGTGTTATTGGTGCAGTACATGCAACACATTTAAAAAACTCACACATTTCGCTTTGTACTTGTTCAATTAATTAATGGAAAAGCATGCTTCATACTATTTAGGATTAACCTCAGCAAACTGTTTTTGAATTGTTTCAGATTTTGAACTGTTATAGATTTTGAACCGTTTCAGATTTTGAACCGTTTCAGATTTTGAATAGTTTCAGATTTTGAACTGTTTGAACTGATTCCTATTTTCACCTGTTTCAGATCTTGAACTGATTCATAATTTCAACTGTTTCAGATCTTGAACGAACTTTTTCCGATTTTGAACTGTTTCAGATTTTGAACTCAAACTGTTTCAGATTTTGAACTGTTTCAGATTTTGAACTGATTTAGATTTTTAAAAGATTCATATTTTGAACTGATTAAGATTTTGAACGGTTTCAGATTTTGAACTTCAATATAAAAGAGAGTTGTTTCAATAAGATCAAGTACCATATTCGGGGTTTTACTTTCAAGGTCAAGGTAACAGGCTTACGGCAATATTAGCGTCCTGACTGCTTGATCTATTGGGAAGAAACATGTTTATGTCGTGCAGAACATTCGGGGTCGTGTGGTCAAGGTCATGGCCAATATCATGTATGTTCGTGTGTTTCCCATCTATAGCATATGCCTTACTGATTGTGTTTTGTTTTGTTTGAATGGTGTTTTACGTTATTTTATTTCATGTTAGACTATATATGACAGTCGACATTTTGTTTGCGGTAGTGGCAGATCACCACGTTTTTCCTGGATAGAACAAATTATGTATACCTCCCGACATCCGTAAGAATCGACACTTCTCACTTGACAAGTCTAGTAGGATTCGAACCCGCAGCGACGAGATGCGAGGAACCCGCAGCGACGAGATGCGAGGAACCCGCAGCGACGAGATGCGAGGAACCCGCAGCGACGAGATGCGAGGAACCCGCAGCGACGAGATGCGAGGAACCCGCAGCGACGAGATGCAAGGAACCCGCAGCGACGAGATGCGAGGAACCCGCAGCGATGAGATGCGAGGAACCCGCAGCGATGAGATGCGAGGAACCCGCAGCGACGAGATGCGAGAACATTTTAGACGCAATATCTTTACTATCCCGGCCACTGATGTGTGTTGGAATGCTTTCCTATATCTTTAACTAAAAGAAAGATGATGTTCTTTATTATACAAATTTATTCTATTTCACTAGAATGTTGCATACATGTTATGTCGATGCAGTCTGACATAAAAGTGGATAGCGATGTGGACTTTAAGCTGGAAAACTTGGGTTTAAGCCTCACCGTCGGATAAGTCGAAGTGCAATGAAATCGTTTTTACAGCGCACCAACACAGAAAGTTATATGGCGCCAACACGAATGAACATCTCAGATTCACTCTCCATTTACATCTAGATTAAAATATATATATGCAGAATGGGCATAGAACCTTCTCATCTGCAGAACTGCAAAGTTGCTGCAAATTCTCTTGTAAACACTCCCTTTTTCGCTGGAGCCAAGATTATTGTTTTCTGCACTATTCAAGTACCACCTGAAACAATTGAAGACTTAATAATTTAAACATGATAACAAAAAGGATAAAATGAGCATGAAATCGGGGAATTTTACCCCTCTGCATGGATAAGCAGTGGTCGGGAACCACACCTCGGATAATGACGTAAACCGGGCAACCCCGGGCTTAATGTTTGCAAATATGCAGGTTGTGTAGAAAAACTAACGAGATGACGCGGGTTTTAAACAATCAAGATTGCCGTGTGTCCCTTTAATCTGGTAAGATGTGTTCGTTTAGCAGCAAGGGCTTCTTCCTAATAGGTATTTAAAGTAACAGTTGATATTTTGGATACTATGCTTTTGTTACTATCAGGTGTACCGGAAGTAAATCACTATGGTATTCATGCCTGGTGTATCGAAAGGAGTTCCCAAATATATAATCCCTAACTTTTTTTGTGATAAAAGGCATTTTTGAGTATTTAAGGCCTGTTTTTCTGGCTGAAATGACTTTATTGACATGTTTGTGATAGCTTAAAACCATTTGCATGGTTGTATGATGATTTTATTTATCAACTTGACAGTTTTGAAAGTGAAAGTAGAACACATTTAAGAGGTGCCGAATGAATGCAGTTTGTTCACGGTATCAACAAAGATCAGAATTTTATTTTCTTATATGCCACATGACCCCTACTATTCTCAGCAGTTTTCTAGAGAGGCAGGTCTCATGACTAAGAACATGTAAGTGAATCTTAGTTTGAATTTCATTTTGAAAAATGGCTAACTAGAAAGCTTTGTCAATATAGCATTGGACTCAATGGGATTTGATTTACTTCCGGTACACCTATCAGCGTTGTAGGTTTAATTACACTAAATCAGCCGGATGTGCTCGCCTGGTGCATTTTGAAAGTAGTTCTGTATTAAAGAGTGCAAACTTTCTTTTCTTTAAAACCTTTTTTATGTGCAGTTTTCTGTTATCTTTCGTCTGTAACTGTATTCTGAACATGTTGTTGGTATTTGAAAATGCAGCTCATCATGTTTTTGACAGTTTTTTAAACACATTTCAGAAGTGAAAGTAGACAGGGTATGAAATTGCAAGGGATAAAAAGCAATGTTGACCTTTGACCCGGTGTTAGTATACACCTGAAAAAATGTTTCTTAGAAGATATTCATCCCTATATATCTTTGTTGATGTTTAATAGCAAACATGTTTATTTGCCTGATAAAGTAAGTTTCCGCAGGTTGTCAACATTCTCACTTTACTATGGACTCATATAATGTAAGCTGTGCAACTCTTCTCTTAACAAAAGAGAAAATAAATCAGAATTACCTCCCTTGATTTAAAGTCTAACACGTGATACGATACTACAAACATTAAAGGGGCACACGGCAATCTCGATTTTTTGTTTTAATTCGCGGTGTCCCGTCAGTTTTTCTACATGTTCAATTAGTAATATTAATTATAAGAATAGTATAAAGCAAGTTATTAGTAACTTTTGCTTTTATTGCACCAGTAATATATTTAAACATAATTATGGTAGAATAAGAAGAAAAACAAATGAAACTCAAACTTTTATTTAGTTAATTGCCATAGACAATTGAAAATGAAATATAAATAAAACACATACAAGGAAAAATAAATAGTGTCAACATGTTTGCTTCTAACCCGATCTTTCAAAATGGCCAAGTTATTAAAACAATGTTGTTGTTTTAAATCAAAGTCACAAACCACTTATAAACAACCACATATTTTCAATACGTTCTTTTATTACTTGCAATCCTCAACCGGTACTAACAAAAGCAATCTTTCAAAATGGCCAAGTGGAAAAAAACAGATTGATTGAAATCAAAATCATACCCAACCTAAATCCTACACCGAACCAAATTTGAATGTTTTGTACAACATCAACTAGTATAATAAAAGCTTCAACAGCTGATAAAACAAACCAATAATAAATTGCATGGGCGTCGGCCATCTATTTTCATCTTAGCTTCATCCCAGGCCTCATTACAATATGCGGACATCTGATTTACAAGAACGATACCACAATATGCGGACATCTGATTCACAAGGACGATGCCGCAAGATGCGGACATCTAATTAACAAGAACGATACCACAAGATGCGGACATCTGATTTACAAGGACGATACCACAAGATGCGGACATCTGATTTACAAGGACGATATCGCAATATGCGGACATCTGATTTACAAGGACGATACCACAAGATGCGGACATCTGATTTACAAGGACGATATCGCAATATGCGGACATCTGATTTACAAGGACGATACCACAATATGCGGACATCTGATTTACAAGGACGATACCACAATATGTGGACATCTGATTTACAAGGACGATACCACAAGATGCGGACATCTGATTTACAAAGACGATATCGCCAGATGCGGACATCTGATTTACAAGGACGATATCACAAGGTGCGGACATCTGATTTTCAAGGACGATACCGCAAGATGCGGACATCTGATTTACAAGGACGATACCGCAAGATGCGGACATCTAATTAACAAGGACGATACCACAAGATGCGGACATCTACTTAAAGAGTCCGATACCACAAGATGCGGACATCTACTTAACAAGGATGATACCACAAGATGCGGACATCTGATTTACAAGGACGATACCTCAAGATTCAGGACGATACCACAAGATGCGGACATCTGATTTACAAGGACGATACGACAATATTCAGGACGATACCACAATATACGGACATCTACTTAACAAGGACGATACCACAAGATGCGGACATCTACTTAACAAGGACGATACCACAAGATGCGGACATCTACTTAACAAGGACGATACCACAAGATGCGGACATCTACTTAACAAGGACGATACCACTAGATGCGGACATCTACTTAACAAGGACGATATCACAAGAAGCGGACATCTACTTAACAAGGACGATATCACAAGAAGCGGACATCTACTTAACAAGGACGATACCACTAGATGCGGACATCTACTTAACAAGGACGATACCATTAGATGCGGACATCTACTTAACAAGGACGATACCACTAGATGCGGACATCTACTTAACAAGGACGATATCACAAGAAGCGGACATCTACTTAACAAGGACGATATCACAAGAAGCGGACATCTACTTAACAAGGACGATACCACAAGATGCGGACATCTACTTAACAAGGACGATACCACTAGATGCGGACATCTACTTAACAAGGACGATATCACAAGAAGCGGACATCTACTTAACAAGGACGATACCACAAGATGCGGACATCTGATTAACAAGGACGATACCACAAGATGCGAACATCTGATTAACAAGGACGATACCACAAGATGCGGACATCTACTTAACAAGGACGATACCACAAGATGCGGACATCTGATTAACAAGGACGATACCACAAGATGCGGACATCTACTTAACAAGGACGATATCACAAGAAGCGGACATCTACTTAACAAGGACGATACCACAAGATGCGGACATCTGATTAACAAGGACGATACCACAAGATGATTTAGTTATAATAAAAAGAATCTCAATAGGTTAATCCACTTAAAGAGTCCGATACCACAAGATGCGGACATCTGCTTAACAAGGATGATACCACAAGATGCGGACATCTGATTTACAAGGACGATACCTCAAGATTCAGGACGATACCACAAGATGCGGACATCTGATTTACAAGGACGATACGACAATATTCAGGACGATACCACAATATACGGACATCTACTTAACAAGGATGATACCACAAGATGCGGACATATACTTAACAAGGACGATACCACAAGATGCGGACATCTACTTAACAAGGACGATACCACTAGATGCGGACATCTACTTAACAAGGACGATATCACAAGAAGCGGACATCTACTTAACAAGGACGATACCACTAGATGCGGACATCTACTTAACAAGGACGATATCACAAGAAGCGGACATCTACTTAACAAGGACGATACCACTAGATGCGGACATCTACTTAACAAGGACGATACCACTAGATGCGGACATCTACTTAACAAGGACGATACCACTAGATAGATGCGGACATCTACTTAACAAGGACGACATCACAAGAAGCGGACATCTACTTAACAAGGACGATATCACAAGAAGCGGACATCTACTTAACAAGGACGATACCACAAGATGCGGACATCTACTTAACAAGGACGATACCACTAGATGCGGACATCTACTTAACAAGGACGATATCACAAGAAGCGGACATCTACTTAACAAGGACGATACCACAAGATGCGGACATCTGATTAACAAGGACGATACCACAAGATGCGAACATCTGATTAACAAGGACGATACCACAAGATGCGGACATCTACTTAACAAGGAAGATACCACAAGATGCGGACATCTGATTAACAAGGACGATACCACAAGATGCGGACATCTACTTAACAAGGACGATATCACAAGAAGCGGACATCTACTTAACAAGGACGATACCACAAGATGCGGACATCTGATTAACAAGGACGATACCACAATATGATTTAGTTATAATAAAAAGAATCTCAATAGGTTAATCCATAGCTACAAAACTAATATCAACAGAAGTGGAAAAAAAAATTAGAAAGAAGAAAGAAGTTGAAATTAAATAAATATGAATAAAATAATGATTTATGTAAATATTAACAATATATGTAGGATTATATATGAATATTGGAAATAGTAACAACTACAAATGTAGGATTATATATGAATATTGAAAATAGTAACAACTACAAATGTAGGATTATTTATGAATATTAAAAATAGTAACAACTACAAAAGTAGGATTATATATGAATATTAAAAATAGTAACAACTACAAATGTAGGATTATAATATGAATATTAAAAATAGTAACAACTACAAAATTAGGTTTATATATGAATATTAAGATAGTAACAACTACAAATGTAGGATTATTTATGAATATTAAAAATAGTAACAACTACAAATGTAGGATTATATATGAATATTAAGATAGTAACAACTACAAATGTAGGATTATTTATGAATATTAAAAATAGTAACAACTACAAATGTAGGATTATAATATGAATATCAAAACTAGTAACAACTACAAAAGTAGGATTATATATGAATATTAAGATAGTTACAACTACAAATGTAGGATTATTTATGAATATTAAAAATAGTAACAACTACAAATGTAGGATTATTTATGAATATTAAAAATAGTAACAACTACAAATGTAGGATTATAATATGAATATTAGGATATTAACAACTACAAATGTAGGATTATTTATGAATATTAAAAATAGTAACAACTACAAATGTAGGATTATTTATGAATATTAAAAATAGTAACAACTACAAATGTAGGATTATAATATGAATATTAGGATAGTAACAACTACAAATGTAGGATTATTTATGAATATTAAAAATAGTAACAACTACAAATGTAGGATTATTTATGAATATTAAAAAGTGTAACAACTACAAATGTAGGATTATAATATGAATATTAAAAATAGTAACAACTAAAAATGTAGGATTACATATAAATATTGAAAATAGTAAGAACTGCAAATGTAGGATTATATATGATTATTAAAACTAGTGGTAGGTTTATATTTTGGTCTAGGATAATGCGAAATACATCCGTGCAACATGTTTAATATTACGTGATCTGAGATATGGCCGTTGATAATGAGGGATGAGTCTGTCCGACTGGCGAGCGGAATTGTTTTTAAGTTGACCCGAATAATTTAATTACACGTTGTGAAAAATGTCTGATATGAGTGCTGATGCTGACAGGATTATCAGACAGTAATGAAGAGTGACTTTGAAGTGGAGGAAGACTGACGTACGTTGACGTGGGAAGAGTGACTTTGTGAACCCACAGTTATCTGCCCTTGAGTGTTCGTGCGCTACATATAAAGGACGTACATTTTAACACAGAACAGTTCATCTTTTCTGCTTTTTACAGGATATTACATTGAAAACATTGACTTATCCTTACCAGGGGCTGAATCTGAATAATTTTAGGCAGAGATCACAGAAAAGTTCATATTGATATAAGATTTCTAGCTAATTCGGTCTCATTTTGGTACCTTGGGGTTGCATTTTTGTCATATTATTACGCTGAATGTTGATGTGTCACGCAAAGATGAAATTCAAACATTTTCAACCTGGTAACCATTTACTAAATGTGTTTTAAATCGCAGATACTGTATCAATAAAGAAGTTAAGCCTAAAGACATGATTGTGTTTATCTCTAAGCTACGAACAAAAACATTACAATGGGACCCTACGGAAAATTAATTGTGGCGTAAGACGTTAACGTGTGTTGGGAGGAAGAGTGACGTTAACGTGGGTAGGGGGAAGAGTGACGTTGACGTGAGGCGGGGGAAGAGTGACGCTGACGTGGGGTGGGGGGAGAAGGATGTTAACGTGGGGTGGGGAAGAGTGACGTTGACGTGGTGTGGGGGAAGAGTGACGTTAACGTGGGGGTGGGGAAGAGTGACGTTGGGTGGGGAATAGTGACGTTGTCGTGGGGTGGGGGAAGATTGACGTTGACGTGGGGTGTGGGGGTGGGGAATAGTGACGTTGACGTGGGGTGGGGAAGAGTGACGTTGACGTGGGTGGGGGAAGAGTGACTTTAACGTGGGGTGGGGGAAGACTGACGGAGACGTGGGATGGGAGAAGACTGACGTTAACGTGGGGTGTGGAAGAGTGACGTTGACGTGGGGTGGGGAAAATTGGTGTTGTTATGGGGTGGGGGAGAGTGACGCTGACGTGGGGTGGGGCAAGAGTGACGTTAACGTGGGGTGGGGGAACAATGTCGTTGACGTGGGAGATGAGTGATGCTAAAGTAGGAGAAAGATTATTCCTTTGATTCGAGAATTGACGATGTAGCTTTAACGTCCACTGAAATGGATGTTACATTATAATGTATGTATATACTAGTCAATTCAATTTCCAGGATGTGCTCGGAATAACAACATTCCATTGGCTGCTGCTAGTTGTAAATGTACTGCCTCATTGGCTGATATAAATAGAACCGTTCCACGTCGAACTTCTATTGGTTGTGCTAATGTTTCATTACCCAGAATTGCGCTTCCTTCTATACATATAACTATAGTTGCGCTTGGCATAGCTGGTAATTTTGTTTCCATTACCCCACTTGGAACCTTAAATAAAAGTTAAATATACATAAGTCAATCGTTTAGCAAACTAAGTTTAGCACGACTGTTTAGGCATATCAGGACTTGTTTAAGGACTATCGGTCAGCCATCTTTGATCCAAATAATCTAAAATCGATGATGTACTTCGAATTTTGGATGATGTGATAACATGGCTTATTTTATTCAGAAATGATGTATCGTCTGCACTCGCTGGATAAATGGACTATTTTATGGACCAGTTTATTTCACATAAAAAACAAAACAACTTTGAGTTAAACTGTACCAAACTTTTCAAATATAAAGCGCACAATTTCTGCCATATAAGTATTCTTTCTAATATTATGTTCACATCAATAGTGTTGAATTCCTGTCATGTACTATATGGTTGACATTGCTCGTGCATGCCTAAAATGCGTGTGTTCACAAAACATTGTTACTCTCAAACAAAAACGTTCCAAATTTCGAAATCTTAAAATATCCTCCCTTTTCCTTGAAATGAGAACGATTTTCGATAACCTATTCAAGTATGTTCCCAGCATATTTACTTTGTTTTTATCATCGACATTGTTAACAAATGACTTTGTCGTATCTATGTCACGTTATCACTGACACCCGAACGTACACGGCTTCGTATCTCGTCTATTGAATTGACATGCATTGTATGTGCTACGTTTATTTGGTTCAGTATATACAAAGGCCTAATACGATAATTGTTATTAGGTATGTGGTATATAATTAAATGTTATGCATAGGGCGCCGTAATTAAATGTTTTATTTAGCACAATTGAGTGCCTGTTAGCACATGTTTAACATGTATAGTTACCAATACAGCCATGCATCTAGATTAAAACATTGGTGTTCATGGTGTTACTACATTTCTACACATGGATCGTAATGTATTGTAGAAAGAACACTACAATAAAAAGACAAATGCCAAACACAAGAACATGTTAGGAATAAAGCTAGACATTCACGAATTACCTAAAGCAAAACAGTGAAAGAGAAACATTTACATACCTGTATTTCAGTCACAGCAAATTCATTTATATGTGTGCTGAACCGTCGAATTGTACAACCATACTGTTCAGATTCCACGGCTGTGAGTTTAGTTTCGTCTTCGGTTTTACTACCATAGTCAAGCATTTCTACCAGTGTGTCGATGTCG
Organism: Cyrtodaria siliqua; assembly: GCA_037043455.1. Lineage (NCBI taxonomy): Eukaryota > Metazoa > Mollusca > Bivalvia > Adapedonta > Hiatellidae > Cyrtodaria > Cyrtodaria siliqua. Next base: position 5,785 of record JAWPHD010002373.1, on the reverse strand, counting down.
GCATACTTAGCTGTCAGACCGCCACGAAGAACGTTGTCGGAACAAGACATACTTTCTATGCAATCTAAATAAAAGAGCCACATAATGTTTTATTTGTGTAATATCTTACTTTTATATTTTGCTGTTAATGTATTATGTTTTTGTGTTTACTTCTTTTTATAAGTTGTTTTGGAAAAGCTTTTTCAGATATGTTACATTTCAGACCGGGACGCCCGAGTGAGTGCACACTTTAATTGACGTCACAAAACATACAAAACACATATTATTTAATGTACAGTGTGAATACTTTATGATAATGCATTCTACGAAATATTGTTTCACCATAAGAAATATTACAAATAGTATTACCTCCAGACAGATATGCATGTGGCACACCAGCATCCACGAACATAGCTTCTCCTTTCCTTAGTCTAACAATATTTAGAAAATATATAGAAAAGCCTCCAACATCGCCGGGAAACTCGTCATCTAATTTCAGAAGAACATCACCAACATACTCATCGATTTCTTGTCCGTTTGCATCTGTTACATTGTAATATTATATATCAACACATACGGAAAAGTGTAAAATTAAAAATGCTAACATTTACTTCTTAATGCTGAATAATCCTAACCTTTAGCTTATAATAACACTAAATAATTTACATTAGGAGCGCTGTGGTCTAGTGGTAGAGCGTTGGACCCATGATCAAAAAGTCGTGGGTTCGATTCCCGCCATTGCCACATGCGTTGTGTCCCTGAGCAAGACAATTTATCTGCATTGCTTAGTACTGGTTCTACCCAGGAAGACTTCGAGAGTGATTCAAATAATATATTAGAGCTTTCGTTACACTCGATGTAAAATAAATAAGTTTAAACTAAATAATTTACCCAGTACATAAATTGAGGGGGGAAAAAAGTTAACGTATTCGTCATATATGCACCATGTCTACGTAGTTCTAACAGACATCCAAATCAGCTCTGTAGTTGATAAGGTCTCACTAAACACAACGGTAGGTGATAAGGTCTCACTAACACAACGATATGTGATAAGGTCTCACTAAACACAACGGTAGGTGATAAGGTCTCACTAACACTACGGTAGGTGATAAGGTCTCACTAACACAATGGTAGGTGATAAGGTCTCGCTAAACACAACGGTAGGTGATAAGGTCTCGCTAAACACAACGGTAGGTGATAAGGTCTCGCTAAACACAACGGTAGGTGATAAGGGCTCACTAAACACAACGGTAGGTGATAAGGTCTCACTAAACACAACGGTAGGTGATAAGGTCTCACTAAACACAACGGTAGGTGATAAGGTCTCACTAAACACAACGGTAGGTGATAAGGTCTCACTAACACAACGGTAGGTGATAAGGTCTCACTAAACACAACGGTAGGTGATAAGGTCTCGCTAAACACAACGGTAGGTGATAAGGTCTCGCTAACCACAACGGTAGGTGATAAGGTCTCGCTAAACACAACGATAGATGATAAGGTCTCACTAAACACAACGGTAGGTGATAAGGTCTCACTAACACTACGGTAGGTGATAAGGTCTCACTAACACAACGGTAGGTGATAAGGTCTCACTAAACACAACGGTAGGTGATAAGGTCTCGATAAACACAACGGTAGGTGATACGGTCTCACTAAACACAACGGTAGGTGATAAGGTCTCACTAACACAATGGTAGGTGATAAGGTCTCACTAAACATAACGGTAGGTGATAAGGTCTCGCTAAACACAACGGTAGGTGATAAGGTCTCACTAACACAACGGTAGGTGATAAGGTCTCACTAAACACAACGGTAGGTGATAAGGTCTCACTAAACACAACGGTAGGAACATTTTTGAGTTTAAAAAAGAACTGAGTCATTCGGTTCTTGTTTCTGTCTTAAAATGTGCAAATATTTTTTCTCCCATTTCTGCTCATGTGAGATAGGCATTTTCCTCGTGTGAGATTATAAGAATCCATCATGAGTATCCATGTGAGATAGGGAAATCTCACCCGAGGGTCAGAACTGTAAGCAGGGACGAGGCTCTGACGAGTTCCTGGTTGCAGTTCTGATCCCGAGGGTGAGATTTACCTATCTCACATGGACTAAACTCATGTGTGGATTCTTTTTCTTGCATATCAATGACATTTTGTGCATCGACGTCACCAATAACTAACATTTTAAAGTTGTTTAACACAATGACGTCATGCATTTGTTCATTGTTATTGACGTCATTATTGTTGCGCGTGAATTTTGTCTCGACCCTAGGAGGTGAGATGGAAATTTCTTTTTTGTTCCAGGTTACAAGAATAGGACCATGTTCGTGATTTCATGCAGGTTAAGATATGCCCTGAACGTGCTTGAGCCATATCATCTGAGAATCTACATACTAGGTAGTGATAACTTTGAAAATGAAAATGTCCTCTCTTTTCATTGAAATGAGAATGATTTTCGGATATGTTCACATCACATTTGCTTTATTGTTATCACCGACTTTCTGTTACAAATGACTTTATGGCATTATCACTGCTGGTAATAATATGTGTCACTTTATCCTTGACCCCGAACACACACGGCTTTTGTATGTCTTCTATGGAAATGACATGCATTTATATGTATTAACTTTATTTATCAAATAGGACACGACGTCATCAGTGATCTAGTGCATGCATATATCATCACATCACCATTACATATCTTTCTTGAAAAAGTTGCATTTTATGAACTAGACAAGTTTTGTCAGGCAAAACCTTGTTTATTTGTAGAAAAAAAAAAATTAACAGCTATAGTATGTATGCTCTTTATAATACTCCAGATTAATAATGAATGGACACCTACCTAACACTTTCACCCCGGTCTAGCAAGAGTCTTTAAGTGTGTTCTCGCATAACTTTCTTCTATGTTCGCCAACAAGGCAGAAAAACAGCACTTCGTGACCTCTTGTGCAAGCGGGTGTCCTCGACCGACTGCATTTATCAGTCTGGCGGCATTCGCAGCACCTATACCGACCGTAGCTCTGCAATACCTACAACAGAGAAACTAACACTTACACTTTTGAGAATGCAAAATTATTTACCGAGTCAGATGGGAGAGGCGATCATCAAAAGAGTGCGCTAAGTACCTTACCGTTCTCTTTTACTTTTAAATGTGCACACACCTTCAGAGAAATAAATCCCCTATTTCATTACACTGTATTACATTTTGTCTCACAATAATATGCATTATACCTTTAAACGTTTATACTGGAGCTGACTCTTTTTTCACGGCGCATCATACAAAATCACACCTCAGAACTGTAGTCTGTTACCATATAGGACCTCTGTCCTAAATGACACCAACCTCCTACTGTTAGTGTTATGATATTTGCCATAAATGACACCAACTTCAGACTATTTAAATATTACCATATAAATGACATCAACGTTAGACTGTAGTACGAGCGTTACCATATACGACCTTTGCCATAAATACGACATTTGCCATAAATGACTCCAACCTCAGACTGACTAGTGTGTGTTACCATATACGAATTTTGTCATAAACTGACACCAACCTTAGACAGACTAGTGTGTTTACTATATACGACATTTGTCAAATGACACCAACCTCAGACTGGACTAGTGGGTTACCATATACGACATTGTCATAAATGACACCAACCTCAGACTGACTGTATTGCGTTACCATATACGACAGTTGCCATAAATGACTCCAACCTCAGGATGAAGTGTGGTTACCATATACGACCTTTCCCACCTCCAACCTCAGACTGTAGTGTGTTACCATATACGACCTTTGCCATAAATGACTCCAAACCTCAGACATGTAGTGTGTTACCATATACTACCTTTGCCATAAATCTCAGACTGTAGTGTGTTACCATATATCGACCTTTGCCATTACAGTAACGCCAGAACTTAGACTGTAGTGTGTTTCCATATACGACCTTTATCATAAATAACGCCAACCTTAAACTGTTGTGTGTTACCATATACGACATTTGCCCTAAATACCGCCAACCTCAGATTGTAGTGTGTTACCATGTACGACCTTTGCCATAAATAGCGCCAACCTCAGACTATTTGTAGTGTGTTACTATATACGAAATTTGCCATAAATGACTCCAACCTCAGACTGTAGTGTGTTACCATATATATATATATCTATATGCACATTGCCAACCCAGACTGTAGTGTATTATGATATACGATCTTACTCAATAATAACCTTAATGTGTAACAGGTGTGTATAGTGGGTGTACCATATGAAGTTAAAAACATGAAGGGAAAATATGTGAGCGTTAAATAGCGCATGGTGTTAGTTCGCCTGCTTGTTTATTTAAATATATTTCTATACATTTACACTTTTTAGCAGTTTCTATCAGTCAGGGGCAACAACTCTAAAGTAATAATTTGATGACGCTCATTTGTAACCTTAAGTTATCGATCGGAAACCCAGCCACTCTGTCACAATGCAATAACTCCGGATATAATGGCCCGAACATGCTAAAATCTTGACCTGCAATTTTATAATAATAATGCAGTGTATAAAAGTTTGGCTTGATAAACTCAAAGCGTTCTTCACGTTATTAAGCGGAACACCCTACTCTTTACGAGCGCCTCTGTGGCCGGGACTAGTAAAGACCGTGTCTAAAACCGTCTCAGCGCCTCTAACCTTAGCGGTACTGGGGGCTCAGAGTTGTAAAGTGAGATGTCGATTCTTACGGATGGTGGGAGGTATATATACAGTACTGGTTCTATCCAGGGAAAATGGTAGGTGGTCTGCCTCAACCCCAAAAAAATCCACCGTCATACTATAGCCTAACATGTACTAAACATGACGTTACAATATCATTCAAACAACAATTATGCCATTCAAGGGCTCAAACTCACTATATACTATACTGTATTATGAAAAGAGTTCAAACTTAAATGTGTAAGGTTTTACCTTGAACGTACCGAGCCACCTCCACAATCGGTCTGAAGCCGCAGATACCACTAAAGTCTGTGAGCAGCTATTACCATCTCGGGTTTGTGGTCGAGTCTCTGTATATCTTTGTGATCAGACGCGTGAAGTTTCTCGGCAAGCTTCTAATAATGTAAGTGTACGCATTACTTTTCTACTTTACACAATTCTAAGTTTCACTGAAATGTTATCACGTGATCACATTTTCATCTACGTATTAAATAATTGCAACTCTCGGATATTTTAAAACGACTACGTACCTAATGAAAAAACAAAAGTGTCCCCGAATACACAACACCGCAGGGAGAAGTTTGAACTTTTTGCAAAACGGACATGCGTTTTAAACACAGAATAAAACGAATTATATCTTTTTTTCTGAAATCTATTGGCGTAAAATGAAAATTGTTATATAAATCCAAGTGTCACTTGATCCAGCAACAAATGTGTTTGCATAGTCCACATTATGTGTGGAAGTATTTTCTGGGCAAAACATGATCAAACGCGTAGAGCCCCATGTAATGATTTTTAGTAGTCATGGGACATAATCTTATACGTGTCAGTTTTTCAAAGAGTGAGTTACTCAAAGTATACATACCGTATTGTTTCTAATTAGCTGCCCCCCCCCCCCCCCCCCCCCTCTCATAGTAACACAACATTTTTTAGCATTATATAAGGAATTAAAATGTGTACTGATTTACGAAAAGCGTTCTAATAAGCGCCCCCTTTCAGAAATGTCACGCCCCCGGGGGCGCTAATTAGAAAACAATACGGTATGTGTTTATTTGACATATGCCTATAAATTATAATTTTATTGCTCTTACCTTATCAGGATGGGGCT